>OY882864.1:84454619-84724619 GCA_963693515.1 Pipistrellus nathusii | reverse complement strand
ATGAATGAAAGCTTCGATCTTGCCCTCAAACCGGACGAAATATAACCAAGTTAGTGTGAGAAGAGAGTATGGAAGGAACACCCTCAATGATTGACACAAAAGTGCATTGACAGTCCAGTGACCTATAGTGACTTTTTTCTTTTTCTTTTTAAAAAATATTTTTATTGATTTCAGAGCAGAAGAGAGAAGGAGAGAGAGAGATAGAAACATCAATGATGAAAGAGAATCATGATCGGCTGCCTCCTGAACGCCCCCTACTGGGGATCAAGCCCACAACCCCAAGCATGCACCCCTGACAGGAATCAAACCTAGGACTCTTCAGTCTGCAGGCCGACGCTCTATCCACTGAGCCAAACCGGTTAGGCCTAGAGTGACTTTTCATCAGTCTAGGCCAGTGTTCGGCAAACTCATGAGCCAACAGAGCCAAATATCAACAGCACAACGATTGAAATTTCCTTGGAGAGCCACGTTTTTTAAACTTAAACTTCTTCTAACGCCACTTCTTCAAAACAGACTCACCCAGGCCGTGGTATTTTGTGGAAGAGCCACCCTCAAGGGGCCAAAGAGCCACATGTGGATCGCGAGCTGCGGTTTGCCGACCACGAGTCTAGGGAATGCTGTGTCCTTGTCCTGGCCTGATAGAACTGGGAAGACGCTCTGTGGGCATCTGGTCCTTCCCTTCGCTTTTCAGACGAGGAAACGGAATGAGCCGCACAAGCCAGCCATGGGCCGGGCCCAGAGCGGCCACAGGGGCGCGGGGCAGGAGGAAGGTGAGGGTGTCCCCCGCAGCCGCTCACCTCGAGGAACCATGCACAGCTCTAAGTTGTGCCCACGTGGCTAGAAAGCCACACTCCGGAAATCCCTGAAAACCCGTTAGCACATCCTCTTCAGTGTCTGATGACAAGAATCGTCGTCCTCTGATGTTTGACATTTGGAACTTCACCCACCAAGAAAATAAAATTCCTGCCAGGTCTGGGAATGAGTGTGTGACGAAGATGCATTATGCTAAGTAGAGGGGAAAAAATACGACCGAAAACATTGAGGCTGGCTTTCTTATTCGTTCCCGGATGGACGAAGGACAGTTGTCACGCGAATGTAAGCAATGGAATTCCTGGGCTTTGCCTTCCCCGTAACTGTTCTGAAGGAAATATCACTCATCTGAGCAAACGGAGTTCTGGAATGCTCGTTTCTGAGGTGTTCCCATGCTTTAGGATGATCCCACCTACAAACACTGCTCTTCACGCTCCAGGCCACGGCCATTCGGAGAGACCCAGCCTGTCTGGCTGGTCAGTCCCGCTGTGGCGACCCGTGGACCAGCGGACTGCGGAGCCAGCCTCGCTGTGTTGTAGGGAGGGTCCTCGCTTCCTTCCGGCCTGCAGTGAGCACCGCGTGGAGACTTTGGGGTGCAGAGTGAAGACTTACTGGCAGCACAAAGATGAAATGTCACAACCTCCAGGTCCAAGATGATGACAACCTGTTTCACCATTTAAAACAGGTTTCCAGTGAAACGGCACGGCCAAAGCAGGGTCCATCTCTGGCCAAATGCAAGACACGAACGTACGGACTTGCCTTCAGTTGTGAAACTGCCCCAGCGTCCTTTCCGTCTCAGGAACGCCGGTGCCGGAGCCTGGTTTTGTGCTGTGGGCAATGCTTTGGTGCTTCTGCTTTGTTTTGGGTCTTGTGCCAATCATGAAGAACTTGGGGGAGAGAGAAGATTAAAAACCCTTTCACCTCCTTTTTCATTCCGTAGTGGAAATGAGACCAGCAGCCCCCACACCATCAGCAACCCGGGAGACCACGGCGGCGGAACCGTGGGGAGAAAGCCGTCAGGAGGAGAAGCCCGGCCTCCGTTGCCCTCCTCCAGCGTGATGCCCACGAGGGGATGTTTGTAAGGGAAGCCGGGAGCTGGGCGGGAACGTCAGCACCCTGGCTGCGGAGAGGAGACATGGAGGTGCTGTAAGGAGGGCGGCGGCCCTCTGAGGTGACCACAGGGACAGCCCCGTTGGTGGCATTGTGGCCACTGAACCTGCAGGTCACAAGGTCTCAGGGCCATCCCGGCTTCCTTCGGGGCAGCCCCGTGTACGTTCTTGGTGTGGACGTCAGCTGCTGAGACAGAACATGAAATTGAAGAAGCCAGACACACCCAGATCGCAGTTAGAAAGCCCCCCGCAGCCCTAGCTGGTGTGGTTCAGTGGACAGACAGAGCTCCGGCCTGCAGACTAAAGGGCCCCGGGTTCGATTCTGGTCAAGGACATGTATCTTGATTGCGGGCACATCCCCAGTAGGGGGTGTGCAAGAGGCAGTTGGTTGATGTTTCTCTCTCATTGATGTTTCTAACTTGCTATCCCTCTCCCTTCCTCTCCATATAAAGTCAATAATAATAATTAAAAAAAAAATCCCCCTCAGCCCTAGTGCATTTGGCTCAGAGTGTCGGCCTGTGGACTGAAGGGTCCCGGATTCAATCCCAGTAAAGGACACATGCCCGGGCTGTGGGCTCAATCCCCAGTCGGGATGTGCAGGAGGCAGCTGATCAGTGATTCTGTCTCATCGTTGATGTTTCTATTTCTCTCTCCTCTCTCTCCCTTCCTCCCTGAAATCAATAAAAAAATATTTTTAAAAAAGATTGTGACTGTTAAACTAATACGAACAGTCTTTAAGATGCTCGGTGCCTCGGCTTCTTCTCCATCAGCTCGAGGGAGAGGCCCCTCCAGGCCACGTCCGGTGAAACGGCCGCCCGGAGCAGGTGGGTGTGGGCTGAGGGGCGAGTGGGGGCACAGCCTCCGCCCATGGATCGCTCTGCCGGGTTGGGGGGCTCCTGGGTGTGGGGGCTCCTGGGTGCTGGGGGGGGGCTCCTGGGTGCTGGGGGGGTCCTGGGTGCTGGGGGGGGTCCTGGGTGCTGGGGGGGGGCTTCTGGGTGCTGGGGAGTTCTGGGTGCTAGGGGGGGCTCCTGGGTGCTGGGGGGCGCTCCTGGGTGCTAGGGGGGGCTCCTGGGTGCTGGGGAGTTCTGGGTGCTGGGGGGGCTCCTGGGTACGGGGGGGAGCTCCTGGGTGCGTGGGGGGGCTCCTGGGTGCTGGGGGGGGACTCCTGGGTGCTGGGGGGTTCTGGGTGCTGGCGGGGGGCCTCCTGGGTGCTGGGGAGGCTCCTGGGTGCTGGGGGGGCTCCTGGGTGCTGGTGACAGGAGTTCAGCCCGGGGTCGGCTGGCCTCGGGGGAGGCTCTGAAGGAGGCGCTGGATGAGCCACTGGAGGGGCTGGGGCTGGAGGGAGGGCGTCCACGAGAGCAGGAGGGGGGCGGGCCGGCACAGAGGGCACTGCCAGGTTCTAGAGTCTTCCTGAGCCCGACCCGGTCCATGGGCCCTGGAAGCATCTGTAATAATAAAAGCACAATATGCTAATTAGACCGAACATCCTTCCAGATAAAGCCAGGACTGCCGGGGAAGCCCGAGTCCTGGTGCCTCTGGCGGCTGGAGGGAAGCCCAGATCCCTGGAGCCAGAGGGAGGCTGGTGCCGGCAACCAGGGAAGGAAGGCCTGTTCTCGCACCAATTTCACGCATTGGGTCTCTAGTCTATATAATATAAAAGCCTTGAGCAGCTGTCCAACTGGTAGCTATGATGCGCACTGACCACCAGGGGGCAGATGCTCAATGCAGGAGCAGAGACCACAGGCATGGATACATGGAACAGACTAATGAATCTCAGAGGGAAGGGAGAGGGAGGAGGGTGGGGAGAGAGAAACCAAAGATCATATATGCATACTAGATACCTGGTGCACAGATTCATGCACCAGTGGGGTCCCTCTGCCTGGCCTGTGCCCTCTCACAATCCAGGACCCCTTGGGGGATGTTGGAGAGCCAGTGTCAGCCCGATCACCCCAGGCCAAGTTGGGGGACCCCACGGATGCATGAATTCATGCACTGGGCCTCTAGTAGTAAAATAATTAACTAACTTGAATCAACTGCTACGTTAAGGAGAGAATCAGAACTGGATGCCTTGTTTGGCTTTGCTTTTAGAATTCATGAAACCAGAAGTCTATGTTTTTACTTTTTAATTCCTCCTGGGGTTTGAATTGAATAGGATCAACAAACTACAACCACAGCTTTAATTGTTTTGCTTCACTTCTTGTGGTCATCTAGAAATGCTTAGATCTGGCCATTCATCCTAAATACCCACTTCTTTTAGCTTTATAGTCACTTGTTACGGATTGGTTGTTGTCTTTTATTTCCCAGAAATTGTTTTTTGTTTGCTTGTTTGTTTGTTTTTTACAATTTGGGAAACAATATCAAGAGAAATCTTTAGATTTTAAAGAGTAAGGACTTCCTCCCCCCTCGGTCTCCTAGAAGCTCATCTAAGCAAAAGGCAGACTCTAGAACAGAATAAGTTCTTTCTGTGTTTGATCTAGAAAATTTAAGCCTATTGTAGAAACTAAAGGAAAATTTTAAGTGGATAATGGATAAATTAAGGGACAGACCCAACTCGCACAGCCCACTTTTCTGCAGGTTTATGAGGAGTAGGACTGGGGTTGGGGAGTGGAGAATGAGTAAGCCTACTTCTCCCTTTTCTTCTTGGAACTCTTAGAAGGCACAAGTCCTCACGGCCATTCTCTGAAGAACTAGAAAGAGTAAGTCAGGATGATAATGTTAATCTCCATTTTCAGGCAACATATTTCATTTCAAAGCATCCGGACACATTTGAGTGTATATTTTAATCTGTGACAAATTTAGCCTTAAGTGGCTCTGCCACAATTCCACCTCGTCCTGCTATGATTTTCTTCTTTCCTAGCTTTCCTTATTCAGACTGAGACAGTGAGAAGTTTTGTCATTCACTTTACCAAACAATGTCACCTCCGATCCTCCGTTCCTTTGTCTGATCTTCTCCACCAGCATTGCTGTCCCGATTGTGTTGGAGGTGAGGAGAAAGAGTGGTTCCCCACGTGGTGTTGCAAGAGGATGGGTGTCCTTCCGTCTCCAAGACCAGAGCTCTTAATGAACCTAAAGCAGTCATATTATAGTGCAAAAAATTAAAATTTAAAAGCTATCAAGACTATATTATAAAATTTTCAAAAGCCTTCTAATATTTAAATCAAAAAGGGAGAAAGTAGAAGAATATCATGTAAGGAAAAATATTCTGAAAGTAAATTACATCTAGAAAATTTGTGCTTTAGAAAATTAATTGTAATGCTATCAGCAAGACACCCATGAAAAACACATATGGTGTCAAAACAAGCCAGAGGAAAATTGGGCAAAAAATGAAAAAGGATCCTAAGTCAGATTTATAGAAAACATTACTTTATTAACTTTTGGTTGAGAATATGTTTGTATATTTTCAGAAAACAACTCCAGGACCATGTGGATTCTGGCAACAGAGAGGAATTGACAGGACTACTCCAACCATGAAGACAGAAGAGAAGCAGTCCAGAGATGGAAGTCGCTGACAACGCCTTGCCATAATAACAGTCAGCAGCTGTGTCACTGCAGGTTGCCCAGGACCAAACTAGAGAGGGTTGGACCTGCATCACCACTATTTGCCCACCATCCAGAACTGAAATATCATGGCTGACATGTACACATAGGAACTGTTTGACATCGAAATTGGGTCTCAAAAGAACTGGTGGCCCAGAAAGAAACTCACTACAGACTGAATCATATGCCTTTCAAAAAAAAAAAAAAAAAAAAAAAAAAAAAAGACCAGAGCTCTTTTCACCAGATGGACACTCACATGGTGTCAGTCATAACCAGGCGCCTGCTCTCAGTCATGTCTGTTCTGACTCCTCTGGCTTCTTAGATGAAAGTGGAGTCTTGTGGGAAGCACATATAAAGTGGCCTAGTGAACGAACCCTTCGGATAATCCGTTCTGTGCCACAGTGTTCAGTGAGGGGGACAGAGGAATAAGTTAACCCGTTCCTTTGTCCGCAGGAGGTCCCGCTCCTGGTCGGAGCGGTGAAAGGGGAAGGGACCTCCCCCCTTTTTTCCTCATCCTCCTTTTCACTCTTTCTCTGAAGACCGTGGCTTTGGAGTTGTTCTGTATCCTCCCCTGCAAACACTGTGATGCTCTCTCTGCAGACCCGGCTCCGGGGAGACTTGCTAGGCTCTGATGCGTTGTGGGCTGGTCAGCCCCACATTGCGGGCCATTGGACAACGCCAGGCGGTCTTTACAGTCCTTAGCGAGACCTCTCTGTCCCGTGGGTGAGCAGGAGAGGGGCGACTTTTCCCGAGGGAAGAGAAACTAGCAGTGTTTGAGCTCTTCCCATAGCCCAGGCCCACCCTCATTTTTTAAACAGCAAAGGCAGGCAGGCGAGTGGCAGAAAACGTCTCCCCATGGTGCTGTGCTGACAGACCCCCGGCAAGGCTGCGTTAGGGCCCCATTCCTGCAGCCTGGCTTAGCTCCCCGGTCCAACGCGGGGTGCCTGGGGGCTGAGGGGACACAGCATTGGAGAGGGCAGAGCATAAGCCCTCACTTCCTCGGACACCCCACTCCTACTCTCTCCCTGGTTATTTGTAACTCGCCTCACACCCATCGTCTTCTCAGCACACCCCCATCCCTTGTGGGGGACAAAGGGAAAGGTGTCCCCAGCCAGAGCGAGCTCTGGAGGAGCGTCCCATCCGCTGGCTCCCCATCGCGGGGGAGCTTGGCTGCGCATGTTTCCTCATTAGACGAGGAAACCCTATCCGGGCACCAGCACTGCTTCCCCGGGGCGGGCTCTGTGCACGGAGCAGCTGCCGCCCAAGGAAAGCAGGGCTCTTTCTCTGTAGTTACTCCCCCCCGCCCCGGCTCCAGCTAAAACGAACCTCTTACAAGCGAAGGCCTCGCACCCCCTGCCCAGTCACACATCCATCACGCATCCTGTCACAGGAAAACACGCAGAGGGCCACGTGTCCCCGCGACGTCGTCGCCCTCCAGATTCCTTCTCGGCCTGCCCCGTGTCTGCCATCTCACAAACCCCGCAGGCAGAGAGGACAAGGCATGGTTCCTGTCAATGGAAGCACATCCTGTTGTTTTTTAATGGACCTAGGATCTCCCACACTGAGCCGGACCCTGATCCGGGCAGTCAGGCACCTTGCCGCCGGCACAGGCCACAAAGCAATAAAGCCGTCCGGGCGCGGGGAGGCCGCACTCACAGAGCCAATCGCACCGTCTCCCAAGGAGGCCGTCTCCCTCCCGGCCTCCCGGGTGGTCTCATAGCCCGGAGCCTCGGCATTGATTACCCTTGGCTTGCTTAATTCCACATGTCCTTGGCCGTCAACACGCGGGCTGGCTGATTGGAATTCTAAACTCCACGTTCGCAGCGAGGGGAGCTGGCTGTCTGGACATTAACCAGAGACCTTGCCCCAGAGTGTGTTCACACAGGGGGAGAGTATGTGGAGCAGAAAAGAAGGGAGTGCTGACACGCACAAACACATGGGGACCTGGAGAACGAAGGGAAGAAGCGGTCACAAAAGGTCCTGTGCCATCTGACTTCTCGGTGTGCGATGGCTAGCAGAGGCCTGGCCCCGAGGCTGGGGTGGGTGTGGGGGAGGGGGGGAAGAGTGACTGCTAACGGATTTGAGGTTTCTTTTAGGGGTGATGACAGCATTTTGAAATTAGATGGTGTGCTGGATGTACTAATTGCCACCCACCTGTACACTTAAATGAGTGAACTATAGAGTATGTGAAATATCCTATCTAATAAAACAGTCATATGCAAATTGACCATCACTCCAACATATAAAATGGCTTCCCTCATGTGGTCAAAGTTGGCTGCCCCCATGTGGACACAAGATGGCTGCCACAAGATGGCAGGGGAGGGAAGTTGGGAGGAATCAGGCCAAAGGGGGAGGGCAGTTGGGAGGGACCCAGGCCTGCAGGGAAGAGCAGTTGAGGGGGACCAGGCCTGCAGGGAAGGGGAGTTAGTCATTAATCAGGCTGGCAGGGGAGTGGTTAGGGGGTGATCAGGTTGGCAGGCAGAAGTGGTTAGGGGCAATCAGAAAGGCAGGCAGGTAAGCAGTTGGGAGCCAGCAGCCCTGGACTGAGAGAGGGATGTCTGGCTGCCTTTTTAGGATCGGGCCTAAACAGGCAGTTGGATATCCCTCCAGGGGTCCCAGATTGGAGAGGGTGCAGGCTGGGTTGAGGGACCCCCCCCCCCCCCCGTGCACAAATTTCATGCACTGGGCCTCTAGAATTTCAATAAAAGCTGTAAAAACAAAGGTGCATTTTAAAAGACCTGAGATATTTGGACAGGCCCAGGGGGGCAGGAGGGTGGAGCAGATAAGAAATAAATCATGCAATCCAAGCATGTGAGCATGGGTCTGAGAGAACACTGCACGGTGAATTGTGGGAGGGGTGGATTGGGAAGGTGGGCCACCTGACATCAAGGCTGTCGTTCAGAGGTGACCTCAGAGGCAGTGTGAGGCCTCGCTGGGGTGGCAGGAGGGCAGGGAAACCCCATTTCCCCCCCAGATTTATCGTAGTGCCGCGGACAGGGTGGGCAGGGAAGAACAAGGAGGAGGCACTCTGTGGGTGTTTGTGATCCTGCTTCGGTGGGTCCTCAGTCCCATAGTGACTGCGTGGGGCTGGTGTGGGGACACAGCGGGGTGAAGGCGGGGCCCTTCCTGGCTGTGGCAGGGGCCGGCGCCTATGGGCCCACAGAGGCGGGCGGGCAGCCCCAGCTAAGCCGGGCAGCGTGGCGAGAGGCCCCTCCCCGTCACAACTCATTTCGCTTTCTGCGAAGACTGTCCTTGAGGTAGGAAGAGCCTCGTTTTCGGCAGAGAACAAACACAGAGATGATATTTCATATCCTCCCTGCCACTCTCACCTCTCCCTCTAATTGGAAACTCTCGCCCCCAGTCTCACCTGTAGGGTCCTGTCTTCAAACGGGGAGCCCTCCCCCCTCCCAAGCCCTCCTGCCCCTCGCTCTCCCTTCCCGTTTCCCATATCTCCTCTGTGTTTGCCGCCCTTTTGATGAGCGGGGGAAGGGAGGGGGCCCGTTTCATTAGTTTCTGGTAATGTGTGGGCCTTCCAGGGCCTCCCATAAGCCCACACTCCCCCCCAACCCGTCTCCCTCCCCAACCCCCGCCCGCCGTGCCACAGGCAGAGACCTTGAACACCTCTCGGTGCGCCTCGCCTCCAGCCCACTTCGAGGTTGAGCTTCTCTCTGCCCTTCGGCTCGCTATTAACCGTCCTCTTCTTCCCGGAGTCTGCCCTTTTCCCGCAAGTTCACGGTTACAGGCTCTTTCCTTGGGAGTCCCCCTCAATTAAAATATCAAACCCAGCTCCTGTGGCAATCCAGCTGCATGCAGCTCCCACCCGGGCTGACACCCATCGGGGCTGACACCCACACAGACTGACACCCACCCAGGTTGACACCCACACGGGCTGACACCCACCTGGGCTGACACCCCACAGGCTGACACCCACAGGCTGACACCCCCCCTGCTGACACCCACACAGGCTGACACCCACACAGGCTGACACCCTTCTGTGCTGACACCCACACAGGCTGACACCCACCCAGGCTGACACCCACCCAGGCCGACACCCACACAGACTGACATCCACCAGGCTGACACCCACCTGGGCAGACACCCACCAAGCTGAAGGGATCCAGCCGAATCCGGCTGATGTGGCGAGCATGCTGCCTGGGGAGTGAGACAGCAGGGCGGGCTCCTCTGGCCACAGCTCAGGGTCAGGGAGGTGAGCTATCGGAGGACACCTGGGGTGTGGGCACCTGGGGTGCAGAGGACAGTCACTGTGAATTAAATCAAATGATGGCCCGGCTGGCGTGGCTCAGGTTGAGCATCCACCTAGGAACCAGGCGGTCACAGTTTGATTCTGGTCAAGGGCACAGGCCCAGCTTGCAGGTTCCATTCCCATGTGGGGTGTGCAGGAGGCAGCTGATCCATGATTCTCATCATCGATGTTTCCCTCTCTCTCTCTCTCTCTCTCTCTCTCTCTCTCTCTCTCTCTCCCTCCCTCCCTCCCTCCCTCCCTCCCTCCCTCCCTCCCTCCCTCTCTGAAATCTAAAATAAAATGAAAACAAGCGGCGAAGCCTTGAAGACCAGGTTGCTACGGGCAGATGGCGTGGCAGGGCTGAGGAAGATGCTCTTGAGGCCGCCTGAGACGCTGTCTCTGCAGCTGGAGGGCGTGGCAGAACGCCCGGTGACCGGCCGTGCCGCAGCGGAGGGGAGGTGAAAGGTCAGCGTCCTCGCTGCGCCTGCGTTTCAGATTTCTGCTTGGAATCTCCTGGCTTCCTGAGACGCGGCTGTGAGGGTTACATGCTATCTATAATAATACAGGCATACTGTGCTAATTAGATTGGACGTCCTTCCGGACGACATTCCGGACGAAGCCAGGGCTGTGAGGGAAGCCCGGGTCCCGGTGCCAGAGGGAAGCTGGTGCCAGCAGCCGGGAAAGGAAGGCCTGCTCTTGCACAAATTTTATGTATCAGGCCTCTAGCCCTGTGCAATAAAGAGCTAATACGTAATTAGACTGGACTGGTAGATCACCTTCCAGAATGACCTTCCAGAATGACAAGTGGGTGGGGGCAGTGGGGTCGTGGGGCTGCGAGGGCCAAGACCCTGCATGAATTTCGTGCACTGGGCCTCTAGTACAGCAATGTGAGCAGACGCCGGCCGGAGGGGACAGCCCAGTTCCTTTTCCTAGCGTTACCCTTGCACCCAGGTCCCAGCTCAGCACCCGCCTCCCGTGAGGCCTTCCCCCCACGTGGGCTCACTCTGCGTCCCCTCGTTCCGTTATTGCAATGTCGCTGGCCATCGTCTGGCACCGCTGCCCTCATGCGTCCCCTGGGGTACGAGTGCCTGTGCTTGTGGACAGTAAGCTCTTTGAGAGCGGGGTGCTATCTGCCTCCCTCGCCGCTGACCCCCCAGCTCCCGGAAGCAGTGCCTGGCATGTTGGAGGCTGTCAGTCAGCAGCGGTTGAATGACTGAATGAATGACTGAATGAATGACCGAATGAAGAATGCTGACTGCAGCATAGTCCTGAGGAGAGCTGCAGAGCATCCCTCCCAGGCTTGGGAGTGGGGTGGACATCTGAGGAGTCTGAAACGGGGCCTCATGAGGCCAGGAGTTCTCTTTCTGCTTGAAAACAACCCCAGGACATCTGCTATTGTGCCGTGTTGAAGGCTCAGTCATGGCCAAGTCTTGGGGAGACCACCTGGAGTCGCAATTCATTTCATTGAGATGTGCGGGTGGGGGGTGGGGGTGGGGAGTGGGAGGGTGGGCGTTAGGGGGTGCTGAGGGCAGGCCCTCTCAGAGTGCCCACTGATGAGCGTCCCAGGGTGGGAGCCCAGTAACAAGACACCTGGGTTGACAGGGACCATCCTTTCCAGCGTGGGAGTGCGGTTAACTCAAAATTCCCTGAACAGCCTGGCTGGTGTGGCTCAGTGGTTGAGCATTGACCTATGAACCAGAAGGTCAGGGGGTGGGGGCGTGCATGAGGCAGCTGATCGATGATTCTCATTATTGATGTATCTCTCTCTCTCTCCCTCTCTGAAATCAATAAAAATATATTAACAACAACCAAGAATTCCTCGAACAAAGACTTTTTATTTGAACCAAGCCTAGAAGAATATTTCTTTACGTAGCTAACATTTTTAGGTGCTTTCCGTTAAACCAGTCCTTGTCTCTTACACAGATAAAATCTGTTCTTGCCAAAGATGGAGCCTGAGATTCATTAGGAGATTAGCCACTTAAAGGAGTGACTCCTTTGAGTGCACGGTGTTTTACAGGAAGGGGCCGGGTTTGATGTCGCCCAGCTTACCTTTTCATTCCGATCGCCCTCGGGGGCGTTTTCAATCTGATGCATTTTTATCCCTGCCTTCTGAAGTGGCACTTTTTTTTTTTTTTTTTCCTTTTTAAACAGGAGCGTAGAGTAACATGCAAAGCAGCTTTTATTCACTCCAAGGACAACGAGCTCACACGCAGCCACGGGCAAAGACGAGTCTCGAGGGGCATAGGTTCGCCCGAGGGTGTTACGGGCTGGGGAACGTCTCACACGGGGAACCCGCACGCGCAGTACCTGTGCCTGGTGCCTGGCGCCCGACGCCAGACACCAGTGGTGCATTCTCATGGCAGAAGCCGAAGGGCTTTTTCCTGGAGACCGGAAACGAACATCTCCTCACCCTGCTCCCGGCTGCCTTTCCTCCGTGGCCTGACCTGAGCACACACCCGGGACCTCGGCCTGCAGACTGCGCCCCGCACAGAGGAGGCGCCCCGATAAAACAGCTTCTCTTCGTGAGAAATATCTGTGAACCCCAATTTACATGGAGGGGCGTCTTCCCTTCCAGGTGATGGGGGGAGAGAGGAAGGAGCACTTCCTGTGGAAGGAAGGAGCACTTCCTGTGGGTTCCGGCTAAAGCTCTGTGGACTGTGGCCCCCGTGGAAGCTGCCCCGAGGAGGAGCTGTGCGAGCTGACCCTCGTGCGGAGGACAGAGGCAGAGGGGCCACAGGCTCCCCCCGGCCAGGCTTGTCCTATGCTTCCGGTCACTAAAGATGAAATAAAGAGGTGCGGAGACCGGGATGCCAGGATACAGGCTTTATTGGAGAGAAGGGTACCCGCACCGGCTGCTTCCAGAGAGAAAGAGGCCAGAAGAAGCCCGGGGTCTACTTTTAAGGGGAGGATAGGGGACAGGGCTAGGGCGCTCAGTGCACGCTGATTGGTGATTAGGGACCTAGGGACTTAGGAATGGGGCGCGGGGGGGGGCTTAGGGTACTTCGCAGGTGCTGATTGGTGGTTCAGTGCTCAGGAATGTCTGGCCGCAGGTGGGCTTTACGTCTGTCCATCAACTGGAGGAAGGGAGTCACATCCCACAACTTTTCAAAAATGGGATTTGAAATGTCGTGTCCAGTCTTTTACTTTTCTTTGTCTCACCCCCTGGCTCCCATCCATCCATCCATCCATCCATCCTTTTCCAGCCGTGAATCACTCACCACAGCACGTCTCTCTCCTCACTGCGGTGGTCCCCAGAGACTGGAGCAGAGTGTATGGATAACATCTTCCATCTGCTTTGGAAGCCATGTATGGAAAAGCCATCATCGATGGCCTTGGTGTCCTAGGCCGCGGTCCACTAATCTGATGTCAGGGTGACGGAACTGTCAGGCTACACGTTATGTTATTGGCTTTTGAAAAGGAGCCAGAGGAATTGGCCTCTGGGTGGGACATAGATGTGGACGGGCATCCGACGCCAGTGGTGTATTCTCATGGCAGAAGAAGGAGTGCTTTTTCCTGGAGCTCCTCACCCCGCTCCCGGCTGCCTTTCCTCCGTGGCCTGACCTGAACACACACACACACACACACACACACACACACACACCCGGGCCCCTCGGCCTGCAGGCTGCAGAATGGATGAATGTATGAATGAGTGAATGTATGAATGAGTGAATGGGGGCCGGGGGAGAGACAGAGGACAACGAAAGACTGGACACAAAATTTCACTTTCTCGGGGAGAACGTGAATGGGAACCCCCATTGTCGGAGCTGCTGTAAGTGTTGTAGTGCGTTTTCTGAAATGAAGTGTGTGGATGAGAAGGGCAGGAAGCTGGGAGGACCAACAGCCGGAGCTCTCTCAGATCTGGCCTTCTGGAATCCGTCAGGAAAGCATGGCGATGGCTCTCCCTGCCCCCAAAAGGGCTGAGTGAAGGGAGACCCCGGAAGGAGGGAGGCGGGAGGGGGAGGAGGACCGGGAACAGAACAGGGGGCCACGGGCAGCTGGAATCTCCTCTGTGAACCGGGAGGAAGGGTCCCCTTAAGACGCTGGCGAGGGCCGTGGAACTGGTGCTTTCCGCCACATCTTGACTTCATTAGGGAAAGGAAAGAACAAGGAGCGGAGGAACCCGCAGCAAGACAATAAAGTCCCTCCTCCCCCCGCAGCCCGGGGGCAGTTTCCTTTGCGCCTCAGAGCCATCCCACTGAAGCTCCTCACTGCCTGCCTCTGTGCTGGAGGCGCCCGCACACATCTGACGCTCCCGCCGCCCGGGCGATCCGGGTTCATAATTGAGGCCCGGGGCGCCGGGTCCCCGGGGAGGGTCCGGGGCCTCGGGCGGGCGAGAGAGGCGTCCTTTCTCTTCTCGGACCCGGGGCGTCTCCCCGCGGCCGGGAACAAAGGACGGCCTCAGCCAGGCGGCGCTGCCCCGGGGCCGGAGACAGAACGTGTCTTTGGGGCCGGTGCCCGGCTCCCGGGCCTGCAGCGCGGTTTCTGGTCACTGGAGCCTCGATGGCGGGCGGCTGCCCCTAGCCCTCTGCCCGGCCGGTACGGTTCTGCGTGTTCCCACGCCAGCCGGCCGGGAAGGCTTGTTCTGGTTGGAATCGGTAATGAAGTCAAAACCCGCCTGGCTTTTCCGAAAGGCCCCTCTGGCTGCCCGCAGCGCCCGGCCCGGCAGGGCCCGGTGGGGAGAAGCGGCGCCCAGAGCGGCCTTTGTTCCCGGGTCCGGACAGGGCCATGCTGGCCTCCCCGACGGGGGGTGTGAGCCTTGTCCAGCGTGCGGGCCCCTCCGTCCCTCTCTCATTTTCAGGATCGCTTCCCGCCCTCCCTGCGAGCCTTGTCCAGCGTGCGGGCCCCTCCGTCCCTCTCTCATTTTCAGGATCGCTTCCCGCCCTCCCTGCGAGCCTTGTCCAGCGTGCGGGCCCCTCCGTCCCTCTCTCATTTTCAGGATCGCTTCCCGCCCTCCCCGCCTCGGGAGGGAAGGCTGCGGCCGGCCGGGGGAGGTTTGGGCAGATTTGATTTCCTGCCCTCGGGGGAGTCTTCCCGCCCGGCCTCCCGACCCCTCCTCTGGGGACGCGGCCGGAATGCACGCGGCGGAGAGGGAGAGGGAGCGGGGACGGGAGGCCGTGACCCTGGCCGCGGCTCCGAGCGGCCGTGTGTGCGCTGAGCTGGTGGGCCCGGGGGTGGGCCCGGGGGTGGGGAACTCAGAGACCCCCTCTCCCCCCCTGTTCGCTCCGTGTGAGTGGAAAACGCCGCCGGTTCAGAAGCTCGCAGATGGCTCACTGGCTTGAACCCGATCCCCCAGAGGAGCCGGGCCCTGCCAAGGGACCCGTGGGGCAGATGCAGGTTCTAATTTTTATTCCAGCCAAAGGTTAATGGCGAAGGGGGTGTGGCCCCTCCCCGGTTCCAGTTAATGTTTGTTTTCACCGCGATGGAAGAATTTCCTCCGGCCCCTCCCGCTGCTCGCCGAGCGAGCGAGAACTCAGATTTCACGCCCCGGGGCGCGGGGCGCGGGGCGCGGGGCGCAGAAGCCGCTCGGCTTTGCATCTGCTCAGCGGCCTCCGGCCTCGTTCCAGCCCCTCGCCGGAGGGGGACAGCCGTCCGGGTTAAATGAAGCCGTTCGGAGACGTTTGTCAGGAACACGGTCAGGGAGAGGGTCGGGGGGGGGGGGAAAGGACCCCGGAGTTCGGGCCGCTGTGCCCCCACCCGCCGCCGGGCATCGGCGGCCGAGGTGGCTGGAGAGCCAATTCCATGCATCCCCTGTACGAGGAAATGAACTGAGCCGAGGGCACCAGCGAAATTATACAAATGTTATTATAGACTAGCCCGCTCTGTCCCGGCTTAATTCAAATTTCAGAGCTGCCGGCCGCGCCCCGGGCGGGAGCCTTCCTGAATAAATCAACATTTGCTTACATCTAAATTACTGGGGGGGAGGGCATGTGACTGGCTATTGTATAAATTATACGCAAGGTTAAAGCATTAACCGTTCGGCTGGTTTTGTCCGGTCACCTCCCCCACTCTCCCCCACATCATCTCTTCCCCGATAGGCATTAAAATGGGAAATTCCCCATTTGTTGGATTATTTATTTAATATATTTTATTGATTTTTTTTTACAGAGAGGAAGGGAGAGTGTTAGAGAGTTAGAAACATCAACCAGCTGCCTCCTGCATACTATCTACTGGGGCTGTGCCTGCAACCAAGGTACATGCCCTTGACTGAATCAAACATGAGACCCTCAGTCGCAGGCCGACGCTCTAGCCACTGAGCCAAACCGGTTAGGTAAGGCTATTTATTTATTTATTATTATTATTTGTTTGTTTATTGTAGAGAAGCCAGGAACAGAGGTGTCCAGCATCCTGAACTGCAGGCTGTGGGCAGGGCCCCTGCTAGAGGGGACATGGAGGCAGTGTCCACGCTCAGAGGAGAGAGAGGAGCCGGGACCCAGGAGATGGCCTCCTGGAGCCCGGTGTTCTCCGCACAGTGTGAACCGGTGGCCTGGCAAATCACCTGGTCCATGGATGGGGGCGGCCGGCCACGTGGGCTAAGGAGATACAGAGCTCGCAGACTCACCCGCGGGGAGCCGGGCCTCGGGCTGTACCAGTGCCCATGGGACTTGCATGCACAGGGCCTAGTGCTTCGGGGTGAGTGGTGCCGGGTCTAACATGGGAGCAAACACTGTGGCTCTGTATACTCTTTCCTCCATTGACTTCATCTTCTATCCACAGAGTCTCCGAGCCCATTGGCCGGCCAGCACCTCCCCTTGTGGCCATGGGTGGTCTTGGGAGCATGCTCATTGACTCCAGGGTGAACTCTGATTGGTTCTGAGACGCTGCCCCGATGGGACACTGGCCAGCACGTCTACTGCGATAACTACCAACCGTAAAACTCAGTGGTTGTGAGCTCATCAGTACGTGTAAGAAACAGCTTTCTAATAGCAGCAGAAGAGTGGACAAAGCAGAGGCTTGGCACCAGATGACACCGGTTCCAAACCAGTTTCCTGTTCACCCTCAGGGGGTGTGGAGGGTTTGGCCGGGGAGATGCTCGTTGGTGGTCAGTGTGACTCACCCTTTACAAGAGGTGGTTGAATTACAAACCGTACCCAGAAGGTCACACCTCGGGCCAGGGCCCTGCAGCTGAGGGGTCACTGGGAAGGACCTGGCGGGAGCAGCCAGGTTGAGGGAGCTTGAAAACTGCTCACTTCCTGCCCAGCCCTGGGGCCTGGAACCCTCTCCTGGAGCGCCTTGGAGGAGGAGGCAGAGAGAGGGAGGGTGCATGGGGAACATGGAGAAAACCTTTCCAGATAGCTAGAGTGGCCGGTATGTCCACTGAGACAAGACTCCGTGTGGAAGACAGCAAACTTACCTGGAAATTCACAAGATGGAGACTTTGTTCAGGAAATGGCCGCTGAGGACAGCAGCCAGTGGTCCTCTCGTATTGGCAAGTTTCTCAAAGAGATGTACCGAGGAGGATGCGGAAAAGGCTGGTGGGTCAGAGCCTGCAGCTGTCCAATGGGAACAGAGGCCTGCGTGGATGTTGATTCTTCTCTCTCGAACTCCTGATTGTTCCGGCCCGTGACCAAGCTTAGAAAGGCTGTGTCAGATGCTACTGGGACTCAGTGTGGTCATGTGATTACACTCTGAACAAGGGATTGAAACAGCCTTTCCAGGTAACTGTGTGCCATGGGCTCTTTGCTTTTCTTCCTCCTCTCCTTCATTGCTGCCTGGAGCGTGGATGTGACAGGTGGGATTCTAAGCACCTCTGTGTACCACAGGCCGGGACGCCACGGAAGCCGCAGACCAAGGAGTTCCAAGAAGCCTGGATCCCTTGGACTCAGGAGCAAGCCATGCTGCAGTCCTGACACTAATTTCTACTTGTGTTGTTTAAATCGTGATTTTTGAGTTGTTAAGCCTAACTATTAGTTCCAAGAATATGTTTTATAAGAAATAAAGTTATCTTCTCAATCTCTCTTTGTTCTGAAATTGAACATGGGTACAGTTAAAGTATGCAAAGTCCATATGATTTTGATATAGTCTTTCAATATCTATGACATAAATAATTGCAGCAATGCTCAAGTTAAATTAGATGCAAGACAAAATGATTCCATTCTTCCTGCCTGCCCAATGCTGTGCTGGGTCAACGGGCTGTCAATGATGAAGCTGTGAATGCAAAACACACGTGTAATGTAGAGTCACAAAGCAATTAAGTCAGTCAAAGATGAAATTTTTGGATATTTTAGGCGAGAAATGAAAAGCAAGTGGCTCTGCATAGTCCAGTTTGGATAAGTGTTGGGTAACGGTGTGAACACTGCCCAAGAGCCCTGTCTTGCAATAGTGATCATTCAGCATCTGCAGGTGTCTGTCGGGGCTGGAATTAATAAATTACCTGGCAATCAATGGGATCGATTTCATTTGCCTCACAGAGATGCTTAATGTTGCTGGGCGAATTTGAAAGAGAGCAAGATTTTTTCAGCCTTAAAAATGGGAAGCTTCATGACTATTATGTAATCTAAGATTAAAAAAATATATTTAAAAAAATATTTTCTTCATGGTAGGTGAATAAAATGTTCGTTTTTATGTGAAAGGGCATTGAGAAAGAAAAGGGAAATGAAAGAAGACCAGGAGGTGAGAATGGCATTTAGGAACTTTGAGGTCGATGGCTGTCCATCTTACCCACCCGTGCACATGTGGGCGTTAGTGGCCACTGTGGTTGACTGGGTTGGTGAGCGCCGTTTTTGAGGGTGCGGAAGAAAGAAGTGTTCTCTTCCATGTGAAGAGTGCAGAGAAATGAGAGAAGAATGAGCCAGCATAAGTGTATCCGTCTGCTGCTGCTGCGTAACAAATCACGTTAACACTCAGTGGCTTAAGACCACCTCCATCTGGGTAGCATGATCCTGGGGCTGGCGGTTTAGGCTGGGCTCCGTCTTGGTCCGATCTTCCTCTTGTGTCTGTCGCAGCCTCTGGCGGGACCGGCTGGGTCCCTGGGCGCTGGCGGCTGTTGACACTCCCCCTCTGGAAGGCTCTCTGAGCTCATTCCCAGAGCAGCCGCAGAGTTTGAGGAAAAAGAGGAAATTCCAGAGTGTGCCATGCCAGCACAGCCAAGGGTTCGGCCAGCCTGAGGGAGGGCCAGTGAAGGATGAAGAAAAGACAGACACAGAGAATAAGCTGGGTCTAGGAGGTTCTTCTTGTCTGGTTGAGGCCACAGACCAGATCCAATCCACAAAGCTGATGCTTTACTTATTATCAGGGATAAACAAGGTAATTTACAATGTTCTTATAAGTTTCACTTGTTTTGGCAGCACTTGCTGCCCCTCCCTCAGCCCACTAGCTACCCAGGAAGGATCTAGGGTGCAGTCACAAGATCAAGCTTAATTATGCTTAGAGGGCTGTGCCCTTCAAGCTGGGACTTGTTTGCAACTTTGCCAGCAGGTCAGTCCGAGGCTTAACCCTATAACCACTCCCTACACCTGGGAACTCCTGAGGATTAGCATGGCCCTGGTCTCTGACTTCCGCTGCAGGCTATTGGCCCCACAAATGACAAGGCCCGCCCTCTGGGTGAGAGGGGCGCACAGGCACTTTCAAAGCAGGGGTACAGAAAGGAAGGGAGGGAAACCGAGGAAGGATAGGCTTGATTTGTTGTTCAACGAGTGAAGGGAGAAGTAGGGAGAAATAAAAGAGGACCCAGTCAGGGCAAATAAGGGCATCAAAGAGCAACGAGTGGCTAACATGCGATCCAAGTAACCATGGGGAATCCCAAAGAACCGTAAGCAAGACGGGATGTAGATGGAGCAGAGGGCATGGGTTGACACCCACAGAGTTCCAGGGGCTCGGGCTGAGCGCCTAGCCAGGTCAGGAGGGCCTCCGTATCTCTAACGACGCCCACAGTCTCCGGACCGGCCGATTGCGGTGGATTTATTATTCACATCACAGCTGCCTTTACAAGTGGAAACATCTGTCTGCGCAGGGAGTGCTTTGAAAACACCATCGAACAGGCTGTAGAGTTTTATGTCCAGTAACAGGATGCAATTTTCCTATCAAATAAAATTGCTGTTTGTTTTCGGTGCTGTATATCATTATGGAAATTTCACAGTTTATCAGCTGCAGGGAAGTCCACTGAAAGGAGGAGGCTACTCATGTGAGCTCTTTTCTCCCCGCCCCTTCCTCCAGTCTCCCCCCAAAAAACAAACAAACAAACAAACAAACAAACACAACACCCTGATGCCCTTTCTGTTAAGGCTGATGCTGTTTTACGCTAATAATGTGCTTTTGTTGTATTTATTTTTTTTTAATTTATTTTATTTTTATTTATTTATTTTTTTTTTACCAGAAACCACTCAGACTGCATCCTCTCCCTTCCAAGAAGGGAGAGGAGCGTCATCGATGGCTATTGGCAGCTGCAAAAGCAACACCAGACCAGCTTCACACTCAGGAGAGGGCGCTGCGCCTCCTGCTCGTGGTTTCGGGCGCTCTCCACGCTCAGAGGAGCCTCTCTAGTGACAAACTGTAGAATGATCCCTGAAAGTATAGTCTTTTCTTGTTGTATTTCCATGCAATACAACCTGGTCCATAGGAGAAAAAGAAATGTTTTATTTTGTTTCATGGGGGTTCTTATGGTTTTGCACACGTAGGTGAGCGCTGCTGGGTCACGATGTACAATTGAGTTCTTCCCAGAAAGGCAGTGTTTGCGAGGCGCTCCGGTGGGTGGAGAGCATACGGAAACAAGTCCAGCAAAGGACCGTCTTCCCGTGTCCTGTCACCTCACTGTCCTCCTCCCGCCAATGAGCTGCGTGGGGCGGGCTCCTTGGCTGACTTCCACAAAGCTTGCCTGGTCACAATGCACTTGGCCACAAGGATTGATTGACACGATTTCATAGCAAAGACACACTACCAGACTCGCTGGTGGTGTTCCCAGTGATGGTAAGAGGAGGGGGACTGAGGGAGCAGGGAGGAACGCTTAGATGTGCCGCTGTTTGTTTCTTCTCCTCTCCCCATCTTCCTGTTCTCCTTCTCCACCTCCTTCTTCTCCTTCTTCACTGCAGAGGGACAACAGCAAGGACCAAATCCTGTCAGTGAACAGTGATTTCCAAGCTCGGGTTCCGTGCTAACGGCATTCCGGGGTGTGCGTCTCTGTGACCAGGATGAGACGTAGGCACGTGTTTTGAAAAACATGCAGTGGTTGAGACTGGTTGTTGTTCTATTCTGTCTAGGTGGTCTTAAAGTATGTCCCAGTTTTTCATTTTGATTTGTTGTTAGATGCTTGACTGTTTCTGGACTGCAGGCAGGAGGGTAGGAGTGACCGGCGAGGCAAAGAGGAACATGGTGGAAGGGTCCTTCCCTGCTCAGGGGCCAGAGGGTGGTATTTTCAGTGTGTAAGTCTGAGAGTTAGTAGGGAAAATAGTCAGAAAACGTCCTCATGGGCCAGCCAATATTTAAAGGACAAATGGATGTTTCTGGTAGCGTGTCTTTGCTGTGGAATCATGTCCGTCAATCCTTGTGGCCAAGTGCATGCATGACCTTCCACCTTAGTTTCTATAATACCTCTTGCTAGCTGGACGGCCGAGGGCAGAATATCTAAAACCTCAGTCAGCCCCAGGTTTAATAATATCTCCTAAGATTGTGGTAAAAATAAGATCTGTCATGCATTTGGTGCACGGTGCTGGTCACACAGGAGGTGGTCAGTGTAGGTGTTGCCATCATCGTTGTCATCATTAATTGGACTCTTCACATCCATGTCATTGTCCTGGCATTCAAGGCTGTAGTCCACCAATCTGGCTTCCTCCCTTATAGGATGCTGACTAGGAGGTGCTAGGTGCATAGTAGGCCTTTAGCAAGTTCTTGAGGAAGAAAAGAATGAACCCATCAGTAATGTTATACTTACAGTGGTGTGTGTGCGTATTTGTGTCTCCTTTATTTTTTTGTTTTATTAAAAATAATTTTATTGATTTCAGAGAGGAGAGGAGAGGAGGGCGGGAGAGAGAGAGAGAGAGAGAGAGAGAGAGAGAGAGAGAGAGAGAGAGAGAAAGAGAGGAAGAGAGAGAGAGAGAGGAAGAGAGAGAGAGAGAAAGAGAGAGAGAGAGAGAGAGAGAGAGAGAGAGAGAGAGAGAGAGAGAGAGAAATATTAATGATGAGAGTAAATCATTGGCTGCCTACTGCATGCCCCACACTGGGGATGGAGCCCACAATCTGGGCATGTGCCTTGACCGGGATTCGAGCTGTGACCTCCTGGTTCATAGGACAATGCTCAACCACTGAGCCATGCAAGCTGGACTGTGTGTCTCCTTTAAAGGACTCGGCCCCTTGCCTAAACGGGTTTGGCTCAGTGGAGAGAGTGTCAGCCTGCAGACTGAAAGGTCCCGAGTCCAATTCCAGTCAACCACGTACCTTGGTTGTGGGCACATCTCCAGTGGGGGGTATGCAGGAGGCAGCTGATCGATGTTTCTAACTCTAACTCTCTCCCTTCCTCTCTGTAAAAAATCAATAAAATATATATTTTTTTTAAATAAAGGATTTGGCCCCAATAGGTTGGTAAGTGCTTTTGATGACACAAATGACTGGTCACCAAGGACTTCATTGTATCAGGGATTTACTTACGTTTGTGTTTGGAAATTCTAAGTGGAAACCCGATCACAAGTGGACAAGAGCGGTCAGTGGACGTCAGGCCCGCACTGGTTTGTCTCTCTCATCGCCTGAGGGTGCCCCAGGCCTCCGTGTGGAATTGCAGGGCTCAGAGGAGCAAGGCTGGGAATAATTGCCCTGAAGGATCGCAAAAATGAATGTCTCTTCTTGTGCTGTTTGACTGTGTCATGATGTTTGAAAATCTTAGTTTTTTAAAAGGGCCATGCTCATAGCTAACAAATGAAATTTCAGAGGCGAAGCCTACATCACACACTTGCAGACAGGCCAGCCACCAGGCTCTGCTTTTCAGAGACAGAATCCAAGAGAGCCTCTAAAACCGACACACAGGAAACATCAGGACTGGGTTCAGATCCACTGGAGTCCTTTCCTCACTCTGGCCTCCAATCACCCTTCTTTCCGACGGGCTGGCCCCTCACTGCCCCTCATTACCCAGCCTCTTCCTGCTCCCGGTGCCCTCTCCTCTCCCCGCTTAAATCCTACACGTCCTTCCAGGCTCAGACACAGTCCGCCCCTGCCAGGGTACCGTTCCCTCCGACCCCCGGCCAGGCCCTCACGGTGCAGCGTTTGATTGTTGTGCGTTAGCTTTTTCTTCCTAAATAGGTCACGCTCTCCTCGAGGGCACGGAGTTTGCTTTCGTTTCCCGTGTCTCTCACTCTGAGCCAATCCAAGTGATAGATGCGGAGTGGGCGCTGATTAAATATTTGTTGATTGATTTCCTGCGAAGAGGGAGCTGCAGACTGAAGCTAAAGCACAAGCACCCCCGCGGCGCTCTGACTCTCCCCGTGGGAAGACGCTCTGACGGGAGTGGAAAGAAGTCTTCAAAGGGCCCGCCAGCGAAGCTCTCCTCTGAGTGTCCCTTAAGGAGGGGCACGTGAGGGGAGAGCAGGCCGCGGCGGGGCTGCCCTCCCGGCCCCGGGGTCGGCCGCCAGGGACTTCCCAGGGGCGCAGGGCCTCGGGGCGCCCAGCCGGAGAGCGGGGTGTAAGCAGAAAAGGGTCTTGAGATGCCTGTCCATCTCTGCCGGCACCCCAGCCTCTCCTCAGGGTCGGTGCTGTTTTCTGAGGTCGGAGACGGGAGAGCTGTGATCCAAACCAAATGCTGAATGCTTGTCCGAGCTTGGCGGCGGGAAGGTGGAAGGTGAAAGGTGAAAGGTGACTGAGCACCAGCCCCACCCCCTGTGCTCAGCCTCTTCACGGGTTTACAGCTTCTCTCCAGAGCAGATGGGGAAGGTGTCCGCAGCAGTTCTTCCTAAGATGAAGGCTTCAGGGCTCTGACCCAGGGAAACAAATGGGGGGGGGGTGGTGCCAGCAGGACTGGGGTGACTGGGACAGGTGGAGAGCTGGGCTTCCTCTTCCCTGGAGAGAGAGGACGGAGGGTGGGGATGTGGGGAGCACACAGCGTGGACGTTGGATTACTTGGAGGGGCCGAGGACCAGCCTGCACCCTCTCCAATCTGGGACATCCCTCTCACAATCTAGGACTGCTGACTCCCAACTGCCTGCCTTCCTGATTGCCCCTAACTGCTTCTGCCTGCCAGCCTGATCATCCCTAACTGCCCTCCCCTGCAGGCCTGATCACTCCCAACTGCCCTCCCTTGCAGGCCTGGTTCCTCCCAACTGCCCTCCCCTGCTGGCCATCTTATTTCCACATGGGGGCAGCCATCTTGTGTGTTGGAGTGATAGTCAATTTGCATATTACTCTTTTATTAGATAGGATTATTTTCAAAACAATTCCCCTGATATTATAAAGGCACACATGAAAAATGGACATGTGTGAGCACACACACACACACACCACATACCACACACACACATACACACCACACATACCACACACACACACACACACACACCACATACCACACACACACACACACACACACACACACACACCACACACACACACACACACACACACACATCCTTTTTCTTTCATTTCTCCTCTTGATCTTCGTTTCTGCTTACCATCTCTAGGACGGTTTCTGGGTCTCTTCCTGGGGACTTTCTTCATCTCTTCAGATGAGTCTCACTGCCGTTCTTAGGTGTAAACCATCGGTGTCCCATGGGCATTCCTGGGGAGACTCGGGGTGGTACTGACATGGGAAAAGCAGGTGAGGAGAAGGGACATTTTTAATGGAAAAGGCGTAACCAGGGGTTAGATGTTGGTGTTCCCAGCAAGGACTATTCCAGGCAAAGCACTGGTTTGGTTTCACCAAAGCGCTGCCTGGCAGTCTGGCTGGGGGGAGTGGGGACGGGTTCCCAAGGGAAAGACACTGCCAGCTGTACTTTTCCTCACCCCCAAATTGTAAAGGGAAGAGGGCAGAGTAGAAAGGAATGGAAATCAAAGAGGACAGCAAACAGGGGAGCTGGTCGGGGAGAGAGCCCCGCCTCAGCCTCCCTCCTGTGAGAGTTCAAGCACGCGAGTGTCACAGGCAGCCTGGAGAGTGAAGTCAACAATACTGTCAAAGCTGTGCGTGGTCTCAGGTGGGCTCTGGAAACATCGGGAGGACCACTTTGTAAAGTGCATGGTGGTCTAACCACCATGCTGTCCACCTGAAGCTAATGAAAGTCATGCTGAGTGTGAACTGTGATTGGGAAGTTTAATTACAACGTGTTTGCTGTGCTATGGTCCCACGTGTGGGCTGAAGGCCCCCAGGAGCCTCTTGGGAGCCTGCGGACTCCTCCCTTTCCAGCGATCTGTGTGTATGAGGCTGAATTTCCTCAATACGTCAATTAGCACAGCCCATTGCAAACTCTGAATGCTGCGGCCGCTGCCTTGCTCCCGGCCACAAGCTGGCACTGGCCTCCAGGAGGCGGGAGGCGTTCCCTGGCAGATGAATACTCTTTGCTTACAGTGCTCAGGAGAGAGCCTTCGGGGCTGGGTTTCAGAAAGAGGGAGTGTGATCTACTGCTGCATGCTCCACGCAGGCACTCCGCCCTGCATGCTTCCTGAGTCTCCTGGTCTCCAATCCCATGGCCTCTCCCTTTCTGGAGGGCAGGTTGAGGGGCATTTGTTGTCCTTGACACCCACGGTGGCGTGGGAGCTGCCATTGTCTGGCCTCCCAGCTGTGGCCAACCCTGCGCTTCCTCCCGCCCGGCTGCCGCGGGCTCTGTCCTTGTGCATTTCCATCTCTCGTGGCGGCCCCTCCTCTTGGCCTGCCCTCCTCTAAACACCACCCTCCTGGCTCCAGGGCTCAGAGCACAGGGAATCCCTCCTCAGCCCAACCGACTGCAGCTCTGCGGTGATCCAAGGATCTTGTATTTTTTCGTGGCCTCCACTGGAACGCTGGGAGGTGTCCCACAGAGCCAGAGTGCAGGGGTCCTTCAAGGGGACACACATGGTGACACACCGGCTGCGTTCTACACGCACTCTGAAGCAGGGCCTGAAGGCGGATCCGGTGTGAGGGGATCACGTGATCTGTGATCCAAACTGAGACAGTTTTGAAAGTAAACGGATACACTCTGACTCATTACATTGGAACAGCAGGGGTATACAAGGATCGTCTTTCTGGTCTACCCTCCTATGTGCTTGATGTCTGCCAGGTTAGTAGCCAGGTGCCCAGTTATTTATTAGTCTGACCGTTTCCTTCTCATTTTTTCCCCTAAGAAGGAAGTTCTCATGCAAATGGCATGCCTGCTGACTGCTCTGATAAAATGGCAACAGGAGATCACACCTACATAGCTCTTACTGTACGCTAAGCACTTCCTGTGTGTTTTACCCGTGTTAACTTATTCGATCCTCCTATTCCCCTGGAGACTGGTGTTCTATTTTTATCCCTGTTTACAAATGAAAAACAAACAACAAAGAAAGCAGCAACGCAGAGGTCCAATGGCTTCTTCAAGTGGCGGAGTTGGAAGTAGCAGAGCCAGGATTTGAACCTAGGATGGTTTCTGGGCCTGGATGCTTAGTCTGACCACGTTTACTGGGGCCTTCCATGCACTGAAGGTGTTCTGGATATGGTGGTGCCAAGGTGCATGGACACGCTCCCCAGCAGAGAGGACCCACCAGGCCGGCCCTGGTAGAGGGACAGAATGCATAGGGTCTTCCAGAGAGAGGGCCGCGGACCTTCACAGAACACCGGACAGCTGCTGCCACGCTTCCTTGGTTCTCAGTCCTCAGACTTCCTTATGATGGCTGTCCTCTGCACCCATAACCAAAATCCTCAATCAGAGGCAGAGGTCCCAAAGCAATGAGGAAAAAAAAATTTTTTTTTTAAATTGACTTCAGAAAGGAAGGGAGAGGAAGAGAGAGGGAGAAACATCAATGATGAGAGAGAATCATTGATTGGCTGCCTCCTGCATGCCCTCTACTGGAGAACAAGCCTGCAACCCGGGCATGTGTGCTGACCAGGAATCGAACCTGGGACCTTTCAGTGCACAGGCTGACACTCTATCCACTGAGCTAAACCGGCGAGCACCAATGTGCACTATTTATGACGTTGCCAAGGAGTGTTCTCAACAGGCCAGGAGGGCTAATCAGAGCATGCCGGAGGCTTTAGCTACTGTTGCCCATAACCCAGGCCTTCTGGTTTGGGGGCGCTCTGGCTTTGCAGAGAAGGGGATGGGGGCAGAGTCTCCAAGGACAATATTCTTCAATATACTTCTCCCCAAGTCTGATACATGATGCCTGTTTGGGACCGTCTTGGTTCTGGTTTCCTCTAGGAATGCCGAGGTTGAAGCATAAGCACTTGTCTGACCTCCTCGGAGCGGCACAAAGAGCTTTTCTTGGCAGAGAGCGGGGCTGCCAGGAACAGAGGCTTATTGTCAGCAAGTCCGGCCCTGTGCTGGCCACGGAAATGCTGACGCAGTGGCTGCTCTGCGGAGGTGAGGGTGAGGCCGCAGGAGGAAGCCGCGGAGCCAATGGCCGCCCTCCAGCAGAGAAAGGCAGCAGAGTGCATGTGCCTGCGTGTGCGCTTCACGTGAGAACATGACAGAAACAGTGCCGAGCGCCAGCCGGCCGCCCCATCGCCCTGCGATGGTCCACCTGCTGTAGTGTGTCCAGTGCTGCTCCGTGTCCGGCACTCGGACATTCCTCTCATCCAGACCCACCTACGGGGGCTGAGGTCTCCGGAGGAAGGCGGGGGGCGGTGGGGACAGTGTTTCTAACGCGGCACTCCCCCAGCGCCGCTTCCCTCCGAGAGGAACTGTCTCCGAGCTGAGGTTCGCCTGCTGCCTGCCCCCCTCACCCCCCCCCCCCGGGCCCTGCTGGCTGTGGGCCTGGCCAATGAGCACTTGGCAGGGGCGCGGGGGGCTGGGGACCAGTCACCACAGACCTCTCATCCTCACACCCATGACCGAGAGCTGCTTTGCAGGTGGGAAGAGGGAGGCTCACCTCTGAGGAGGAGATCCTGGGTCTGAGCCCACGCTGTTCACCGTGTGCCGACGTGCCATGCGCCCACCCTGCGTCCCCTGTGCGTGCTGACAGGACCCTTCGAGAACATTCTTACTGATACATTCACAGTCACATTAATGAGCTTTACATCGGAGATTGGAAACTCCTAGAGACCAGTGTGTGAGTTCATACGTGCGTGTGTGAGTGCGTGTGAGTGTGTGTGTGTGTATGTGTGTCACAGACATTCAGAGAAAGATTTGCTAATACAGATGGAGCACAGTCTTAAATCTCAAAGAATTTGTCTCCTACATTTATTATAAAACTTTTCATACATACAGCAGAGTTGAAAGAATTTTATAGTGAACATTTGTGTACCACCTAGATGCTGCCGTTAATATTTTACCATATTTTATCATCTATTAATATATCAATCTATCTATCTAGCGAATCTACCTACCTTTCAATGCCTCTATCATCTGTGAGTTTATCTTTAAAAAAATGTTTCTGTTGATTTTTCTGAGAGAAGAAGGGAGAGGGAGATGGAGATAGAAACATCCAATGAGAATCATCGATCAGCTGCCTCCTGCACACCTTCTCCTGGGGATGGAGCCTGAATCCCAGGCTTGTGCCCTGACTGGGAATCGAACCCTGACCTCCTGGGTCTTAGGTCAATGCTCAACCGCTGAGCCACGCTGGCCAGGCAAGTCAATCTTTCCTGATGCATTTCGAAGTAAATTGCAGGCATCAGTGCCCTTCTCCCCAAATACTTCATGACGCCCGTATTTAACTGAAGTTTGGTATTTGTTGACAGTCCTTTTATTTTGATGTTGGTTTCAATACACATTTGCTGAGTTTTGATAAAATCATATCTCAAGATATGAACTATCACCATCCCGTCAGGACATTCCCTCATCCCAGTCAGCCTGCCTCCTGCCCCACTGACAGAGGACCTGGGTCCGATGCCATCTCACTCAGGGCTTCTCCCACTCAGCGTCCCTGGTGAGAGCCACCCATGTCGGGGTATCTGGCTGTGGGGGCGTTGGCAGCCAGTTTTCTATTGTATGCATACCTCGTAGCTTGTTTACCCTTTCCGGCCGACAGACATGTCCCAGTGCTGGGATTTCATGAACGAAGCTGTGATGAAATCATTCTCGCACAAGTCTTTACAACTGCGCTTCTGTAGCCGGGCCACAGCGGAAGCTTTAGCTTTAAAGAAACCGTCAGCCACTGATCATGTCTGCGGGTTCTTCCTGGTGGCTCCGGGCCCTTGCTGGCGCTGGCAGTGGCCTGCCACTGACATTCAGCCTCTCCGCAGGGCGTCTGGGTGGGAAATGGATGTTGATCGCGATGCTGATAATGATGGAGGAGTGAATGATATCCCTCGCCCACGCCCACAAATGACAGCCGATATTCCTTAGGTTCCCCCTGGAAATGCACCCTGAGGCTTCCTCAGTCCCGCCCTGATGCGCTCTGATTGACAGATGGAAGTGCCCGGGGCAGTGCTGATGCGAGGCTGATGCTCCTGGTGCCATGCGCTCCTTTGTGCAGCCTGGACGCTGAGCTCTAACCCTGTGCCATCTCCAGCTTTCCTTTTCTGTCAGACACACGCCTCTGTCCAGATGGCAATTTCCTTTCCTTCAGAGTTCCCACCCCTAACGGGTTGACAATTTAAATGTCAAAAAGAGCAGTCTCCAAATGAAATGCAGAAACAATTTTTGAAGACTTAGACCTTTCTTTCCATCGCTGTTACTTCTCAAGCCTCTTCTGGTTCCCAAAGAACAGGGGGTGGGGGTGGGGGGGACCAGGGGAGTGGGGGGAAGAGAGGGGGCGGTAGAGCTGGGAGTTAGAGAGCTGGTCTTCCCACTTAGCATGCCTTTGGAGGGGGCGCCTGGACTTTTTGAGGCCGCAGTGTCCTCACTTTCAGAACAAGGCTGAACCACATGATATTAAGGTTTTATGTTTGTTTTTTTATTCTGAAATTTCAAAAAAAAAAAAAACTTGTAAATAAATTATTGTTTTGTTTAAAAGTCAAGAAGAAGTTCGCAGCTGTAAGGTACGGATTCTCATTTAAGAGACGGTTAACATTTCTTACACCCCCTCCAGCTCCTCAATGGCTCCCGATCCGTTCACGGAACAGGTGTCTCTTTTATATTTTAATGTAGAGGTTTTCTTAACGATGCCCGGCCAGGTATCAGCTGCCGAGGTTCCATCAGGGGAGGTTGGTGGGGGAGCTGGTTGGTGTCTGCCTTTGCATTTGCTCTGGGGTCTGTTTATTTATTCTCTCCCCCATTTCTGTTCTCCGCTGCCCAGGTGTGGCTGGCAGTGGGGAGGGGCGGGAGAGAGAGGAGAGAGAGGAGAGGAGAGAGAGAGAGAGAGAGAGAGAGAGAGAGAGGAGAAATGGCTCCAGGCTATCCTTTTGGAAAGGAAGGAAGATTGGCTTCAGGGGAAATAGACACCGGATCCAGCTAAACCAGAGAGGGCTGCGGAGATAGCATCTGCTGCTAAGGGTGTTGTTGTTGTTGTGGTTGTTGATGCCCTAAAAGTGGGTGTGTGTGTGTGTGTGTGTGGAGGGGGTGGAGGGGAGGTTTCTAGGTTTTGGTTGCTGCAGCCCCAGGAAGAGACAGAGAACCTTGCACGCAGACACACCGCTGTCCTCAGCGCCTCTCCGGCTGGAGGGCAGCCGGCACAGAATTCCTGGGCAAACACGCCTAGTGCCTCCCCGCACGGACGGGGAGTTTGGTGCTGAGCCGAGGCGCCCAGAGGACGCAGAAGGTCAAAGGAGGACAGGGGAATGGCAGCACAGCACGAGGCACCGCCAACCGCAAGCTAATTGGGGAGGAAATGGTTTCAAACTGACAGGCTATGGCTGATCACCGAACTCTCACAAAATGGGACCAAAGCTCCCTGCCATTTAAAGGGGTAGCTTTGCCTGTTTCCATCGCGCAGACAAAAGAAACGAGCCCCCCTCGTGGGAGGGGGGTTCTGTCAGCAGATATTGCCCCCCTCGCTCTCATGCCCTCTTGTGACACAGGCCCTGCACGTGTGCGTGTGTCCTCAGGCGTCCTTGGTTCATTTCCTTATTCAAAGTCGGGCAAACACAGCAACAACAAAGCCGCAGAAACACCCCAAACCAATGACACCGGGGGCGCGGACGGCGCTGGGGCGTTTCACGCACAGTTTTGATTTGTGAGTTTTAAAGGGAAAAGGGCTTGGTCTGACACGGTGCCCACGCTGAGCCCCAGAGAAAGTGAGGAGGCTGCCCAAGGCTCTTCCGGGAAATAGGAGGAAAACCCGCTGAAGGTTCGGGCCCGTGGAGAACGGGGACCTCGCCCCGTGGCCAACCGCAGCCACGGGGACTTGCCTTTAATCAGCGTCCCCATAAATTTTCCCATCGTGTGGAAGTGGTAAAGTTAATTATATCCTTAATTACATCCTGTGATCCCGAGTCTTTATGGAATACCTTCCAAAGTAACCTTGATGCGTCCCCTTGTATTTTCAAGCTGAAGGGCAATGAGTGGAATAATGCCGGTGATTAGTGCCTGAGACTTGGTGTTTGGTGGGTCTTCCCACAGGACCACCTGGCAAGCTCCCAGGACGCCGCTCTGCGGCCCAGTGGGCCTCGCCTGCGTGTTGCTGAGGAGAACTGAGGTCCGTGAATGTGAAAGCACTCATTTACGCCACAGGAGAGGCGGAGGTAGCATCCAAACCAACCTTTCCTTCTCGTCTCAAAAATTAACTCCTGGCCCGGCTGGTGTGGTTCTGTGCTTGAGCATTGACCTATGAACCAGGGAGGAGGTCAAGGTTGGATTCCTGGTCAAGGACACATGCCCGGTTTGTGGGCTCCATCCCCAGTCGGGGGGTGGGGGGCATGCAGGAGGCAGCCAACGGTGATTCTCTCTCATGTTGATGTTTCTTTCTCTCTCTCCCTTCCTCTCGCTGAAATGAATAAAAACACATTAAAAAGTAATTCACGGGCTCTTCTTCCATGGGCTTGGAGAGTCCTGTGTGTGTTTTTTTGTAGATCATGGATGTATTTAGTTGGGTGTCAGTGATATCGCAATGTTTAACTTTGGTCTGAATGACTAAGGCCTGTGTTTGAAAGAGATGAATGTGAGGGAGAGAAGGAAAAGTGTCAATAGACACAGCTACTCCCCTGAGGAACGGTGCTGCTCTGACTCCGTAGAAGGGATGAGGACAGCTCTGTAATACCTTAACCAATAAAGAAATTAAAAAAAGAAGAAAGCCGTAGAGCAAACAGGCTTGTTTCTATTAATAACTTTTTATAATTGAGATTTCCTTTGTGGATTTAAGTTTAAGAACTAATCATTACTCCATAGGATTTCCCAGCCTTGAGAGCAAGGAAGTCCCAAAGCAGCATGTTATATTTGTAGTGTTTTCAAGTCTTTCTAAATGCTCACCTACAGTTCACATTCAACTGCTCTAAAATATTTAGGGAACTTTCCCAAGCTGTCCATCAGGGATGACAAGCCCAGGGCACCGGCTGGCATAAAGTGCTCACTGGGCCTGGGGGGGAGGGAGTGTTAGAAAAACGCCAGAGCTTTGTGAACCAACGTCATGCCCAGAGCGAGGCGCTGGGTGTCTGGTACAGGACCAGTAGTGTCCCCACGAGAAGTGTGACTTACCAGGCAAACCGAGCGCTAGTAACTCTAAGCCATGAGATTCGAATCGGCTCTGCATACAAAAAAGTGATCGGATGGAAAACGAAGACTTACCCGTCCTATAGTCCCCCTCCCGACACCATCACCAACTTGTCATCGTACCTACAAGGCCGGTATTTGTAGCCAGTACTTTGGTTTAAAGCTCTTTGTCTAGAAGGCCCCGATTAAAACTCAAATATACTACTCACAATGCATCGCACCTTCGCAAGGGTCTGTGTATCAGAGGGGAGGAGGAAAGGCATTAGAGCCCAAGGAAGGGGCGGTAGGAGGTCTCCTTTGATTGGAAAGGGGGCTGGGAATCGTATTTTCCATGGGCCCTCTCCTGTCTCCATGGTGTGCATTTGTGAGTGCATAGCGTTTGCTTTAAATGTACCTTGGCTGGCAGTGACATTCAGCTCTACCTCAACTTGTCTTTTCCCCGTAGCATTTTCTGATTGACCTGGAAGGAATGAGCTCTCTCCATCTGAGTCTCTAACATTCTTACTTGGATCATATCATTCATTTATCAAATCTAATCTGTGTTGTCATTTCCTTTCATCTGTGTACATCTCTGCCAATCCGGTGGCAGCTCCTGGGTGCCGAGGAAGCAGGGTAGGGACCCGAGGAAGAGAGAGGAGGACTTGGGTGGGCGCCAGAGCAATGGCTGTTGCCTGTCCACGCAGCATCCTGGGTTCTGTCAGGATGCATTTACCTGGATTATGGCCACTGCCACTTCCCTTCTAACTGGTGTCTTCCTGGCTTTGGTTTTGGCTTTATTGTCTAGACCAGTGGTCGGCAAGCTTATTACTCAACAGAGCCAAATATCAACAGGACAACGATTGAAATTTCTTTGGAGAGCCAAATTTTTTAAACTTAAACTTCTTCTAACGCCACTTCTTCAACATAGACTCGCCCAGGCCGTGGTATTTTGTGGAAGAGCCACACTCAAGGGGCCAAAGAGCCACATGTGGCTCTCAAGCCGGTTTGCCGACCACGGTCTAGACAATCCTTCATCTCTCCACCCAAAGGCCACACAAGGTGTTACTCTTCAGGCACCAAATCATTGCAGGTCACTCTGCCAGGTAGGGCGGCCGTGATTCTGATTTTAGTGCAATGGATGATAGTATCCATGCTACTGTTGGAATGACTATGGCTCTGGTTCCTCGGTCATAAAAAGATGAACCAGTTGTGGGCAGGGCATTAGGTATCAGGTTTTGGCCTCTAGATTGAGGCTCTGATGGAATCAGATTGTTGGAGAACGTTCCAATCTGTGGACAGCAAATCTTGCTACTCAACCGACACCATGCCAGGTGTGGCGGCTATGGTTAGCAGAATCCTCAGCACACCTCCAAAGATCTGGACCTTTGTATAATGTCCTCTTCTTGAGTGTAAGGCAGAACCTGTCACATATTTCTGACCGTAGACAATGCCAGAGAGGATGGGGCATCACTCCCGTGATCATGATACATTACATGGCAAAGGAGGAGGTTCCTATTGGTGGACTTTGAGTTAGTCCAAAGGGAGGTTATCTTGGGTGGGCTTGACCTTGGTGAACTCATTAAAAAAAAAAGTCTGGCGCCCTCCCTGAGGTCCGAGAGATCTCCCTGCTGGTCTTGAAAGAGAAGCAAGCCGCAATGAGTCTACAGACTAAGGAAATGCACTCATCCTTTCAACAGCTGCATGCGCTTGGGAAAGGACCCGAAGCTTCAGAAGAGACTTAACTCCTGGACAGCACCGTGGCTGCAGCAAAGGATCCAGCTGTGATGTGGCCAAACTCCTCACCTGTGGACACCGTGAGATCATAAATGCATGGCGTTCCAAGCTCTGATTTTTCTAGTAATTTATTAAACAGGAAAAGAATGCAGGGGGCCCAGCCAGGGTGGTTCGATGGCTGAGCATCAACCCCATGAACCAGGAGGTCATGTTTCAATTCCCAGTCAGGGCACATGCCCGGGTTGTGGGCTCCATCCCCGGTGTGGGGCGTGTAGGAGGCTGCCGATCCACGACTCTCTCTCATTATTGTTAATAACAAACACGCTGCCGCCGGACTAGCGATGTGACTCTGGGCAGGTTAGTGCACATCTCTGTGCCCTGGGCTCTTCTGTAAAACTTGGGAAGAATCGCAGCCACCTCACTGGCAGTGTGAAGGTTGAATGAGACCATACCTGGCCAGAATAAGGAAGAGCGAGTGCCTTGTGCATAGTTAGCACTTAGTAAATAGTAGCTATTGCTATTCATAAAGGGTTGTCGTAAATTTGGCTTTCCTTTGTTGGTCCTTCCTCCCTAGTTCAAGTTCATGCTTGGGGTCTTTATAACTAACCCTATTCTTATGAACAGTAAGATATGTGGGAAAATCCACAGCGGAGAGACCATGTAAGGAATTCAGACCCAAAGTCTGGATAACATCTCGTTGGTCCCTTGCAATTTAGTCTGGAATGTCAGTAAAAGACAACAGAGGGCGGGGAGTGACGAGGGCAGACGGAGGTTGGAGTACAGCCTGGTTGTACAGTGAGGAGTACAGCCTGGTTCTAGCTTTAGGAATTAGTTCTGTTTCAGCAGATGTGGGCCTTCAGCGTGGCGTGCTTTTCAGAGTTGGAAAGACTATAGGTGTGTTGCTTGGAGCACATAGGGACATGTGTGTACCTTGTTGAGCCCGGTGGTGCATAATCAATGCTCAGGAACAAGTGGCAGCTGTGAGGATGTGGATGGCGATGGTGGTGTGAAGTCCTGTGCCTGGGCTTCTCTACCCTCAGGGAGCTGTGCTGCTGGGCCGGGACCAGGGGTCCTGGGAAATGACAGGGTGGGCGGAGTTGGCGGTGGCGCAGGGTGGGGGTAATCTCAAGGTGATTGAGGTTTCAGGGAGCCAGCACCTGCGTGGAGGAAGCCAGAGCGGGGAGAGTGGAAGCTGGCAGACTGCTACCCGAGGGAAAGCCAGGGGCCTGCCACGTGCCCTGGGACATCGTTCTGAGAGGAAACAGCGAGTGAAGCTGGTGGAGGAGCAGGCAGGTGGCGGGGGTGCCGTGTGACCAGGGCGGAAGAGGTTCCTTGATTGACAGTTGCAGGGGAATTGCACGGAGCAGGGAAGAGGCAGATTCCCAAGGACAGTGACATAAGGTGGGCGAACAGTGCCAGATGTCCCACTGGCCCGGTGGATGCCTTCCCATGATCGGTTTGTTTGGTGATGGAGGGTTTCCAGGAGAGGGGAGACCCAGGCTCCCAGGAGGGGAATTCCAGGCATCCCGGGGGCACGCCAGGACCCTATTGGGGTGTGGGAATGGGCAAGGCTCCTGCAAGGGGAGGCGAGTTTTGCTTACAAAGGAAATTGGGGTGAGGGGTGTTGCTAATAGGGAAGACCCAACTTTTCCTACTTTGCATTTTGCCTGGGGCTGACCCTGGCTAGCACGCATGTCTTGGCGCAACCGAATGGCTCTAAAAAGGAGTGTGTTTCCCAGCCATTTCCTCTCATGGGGGTGGGGAGGGGCCAGGCACAGTGTCTGGCTTTGATGGATCATCCGCGTAGCAGGAGGTTCAGCCTGCCTTCATGCTAGATCAGCTCCAAGGCCTCCCACTGCGCCTTATAATTAGCAACGCAGAGCTCCCGGGAGCCGCCGCTGCGTCCACGGGAGTCAGTGGGCGGGCCTGGCCCGGGTGCAGGGCTCCTGCACCTTCTTTCTTTCTCTCGGGGTTTTGGGGTCCACGCTGGGTGAGGCGGGCATGGAGAAGGTGGGCTCTGATGTGGCCCTTTGCTGGCGGTGCCCTTTGCTGACACAGAGAAGCCAAATGGCGGCGGCATTCTCTCCCGTGGTCCATGGCCCTGGGGCAACTGGTCTGCAGTGTCACCGGGAGGGAAAAGCGACGCCACCATGTCTCCGGAAGGAGGAAAACCTCTCTGGAAGGCCAACCCGAGGCAGCGAGGCTCAATTCTCAGGCCCCTGGGGGGCCTCTCAGGGACGCAGACCACACTCGCTCCCCCGGGCTGGAGGGTAGGAGTGTGTAAGTTCTGGAAGGGGCAGGTCTCCGTGAGCATGGAGCCTCCAGGGAGGAGAGGACAGTCAAAAAACAGAGAGAATGACACTGACTAGTTGCTGGCATTTTTGAAGCTGCAATCAAGCCTTCTCTAAAGCTACGTCTGTGCATGAACACATCTCCCTTAGAAACAAAAATATATTTTACTAGAGGCCCAGTGCACAAATCCGTGCCTGGGTTGGGTCTGTGCCTGCCCCTGATGGGGGTGGGTGATGGCCAATCGGGGCTGGGGCCAGCTGGGGGAATTATTAGATCTTTGCATGGTGTACACACGTGTGCTGCTGCTTTCGGATGAGTTGAGCAGCCTGCCAGGGCCACGGACAATCCACGTGCTCCGAGGACTCGCTGGGGAGCACGTTAGCTTCTGCATCTGCTCCCAAGTGGCAGGCAGGAGCCCAGGAGCCTGTCACTCTCACAAAACGGGCCTCCGGGTGGCATGAGCAGGCCCTCCTTTGCGTAAACTCGTGGCCGGACGGCCGAGGCTGCACCGGAGGGGTTGCGGGGCCAGCTCACGCCCTGCCGGCTGCGTGATGTGGATGCGAACGAAGTGACCATCTGCGCCAGACAATTACAGCCGTCTCCCCCGACTGCTCCCCATGTGCTGGCGCAGACTGGGGGGAGGCGCCCACGCCGCTGCCTGTGGCGGGGAGGCGGGCAGGACTCGTGCGTGTCCCTCCCTCGGAGGCTGCGGGCCCGCTGAGCGGACAGGTGCCACCGCGTGATGGCCACGGGCGGCGAGCTGACATCTATATCTCCGTCTCGCCGGATTTTAAACCCACACGACGTGAGGAAGCCACTGCATTCCTAGGTGGTCACAGGCGACTCTGCCGCACTGCAGCCTGGGAGCAAATAGCCTGGTCACAGCTGCCCCTCTACCCCCCTTCGGCTGAGGGGCTGACCTCGCTGCCGGGGACAGCGGGCACTTCCTGGCCAGGCTCTGTCTCCTGTTGGGGTGTGGGCCCCCTCCCCCAAAGGTAGAAGCGATTGGCCCCAGGACTGCTGACAAGTGGTGGGAAGTCGGAAGGCGGGGATGGTGTGCACCGAGTTCTCCGTGGATGTGTGTCTGTCTGCTTACGTGCCCTCCCTCTGGCCCGCAGCTGCCGAGGCCCTCGCCGCGGTGCTCGGCGTGTGTGCCTTGGTTTCTTCAAAGACGAGGTGAGCCGGCTGCCCTGAGTCTGTCTCCTGAGGGGCCTCCCTCAGGGTCTGTCCGCTAAGACACTGAGTGCCAAGTGCTGCTGGCAGACAGGGAGCCGGCTCTGAAACAGACTGCGGGGCCCCGAGAACAGGGCCAGGGAGCCTGTCCCAGAGCAGGACACATGAAAACAGCAAGCACCCCGCAGGCTGTTCATGTCTGACCCGCGTGTTAAAAACCCGTACACTTCATCGGCATGCTCCGTGTTTTGAAATCCTGTGTTCCTCATCCCAGTCTCTGGGCGTGCCACCATCCCCTGCTGGTCTGCGCACACAGCCATCTACCAATTGGCCTCCGCTAGCCGCACCACACTTCCCACGCCTGTCCGCCCCCTCAGTTAGGCACCATCCCGGCCCCGTGGCCGAGCACCACACATGGGCCATGTGTGTTTCCTTCACATTTAAGAGCGCAGATGGATAATCACTCATGGTTACAGAAGGATCAGACAGGATTCTAAGAGCATGTCACATGGGGTGTTCTGCTGGGCCATTGTTTCTGTGTCGTGAAGTCCTTGCTGCTCCTGAAGAGAGGGTCTTCCATCCACAGGAAAACACAAACACCCAGACAGAACGACCCCGACGTGAGCCGCATGGCCGCCGTGTGGGTGTGCACGTGGGAAGGTGTTCTTTATAGCGGTGGTTTTAGCCCCGTGCCCTGGCTTAGATTGATCATCGAACTGGGGAAAGGCAGCGGATTTCCCTCTGGGGTGGACTGGCAATTATTTCTTCGTTGTTTCTGCCCAGCCCGGGAGCGGGAAGGCAATAGCCTCTGTAGGATCAGGTGAGCGTCTGCGGCGTGATCGATTCCCCGGACCGTCTGCCTGTCCCTGCGGGGAGGGAAGCAGCCCTCCTTGATCACTTCCGCTCTGAGAGCTGTCATTGGGAACTTGACCAGAACATAAAACTCGGAGCCCCTAACGACAACCTCAGAAACATCAGGAGACTAACGAAGGCGTGAAGGTGTGGAGGGAGGCGGGACAGTCCGAGGTGGGGGTCCCCTGCGCGTGACTGTCCTGCTCCCTCTAATGAGGCGCAGCTCTGGGTGGCCGTGTCAGGTCCTAGCGCATCATGTGACTAGAGTGTTGTGTCAGGATCCCAGGAGGGAGGTGACATGGCCGACACCACGGAAGGTAAAGAGTCAAAGTCTCTCTACTGCCAATCTCCAGGTAGGAATCTCAGGAGTGAAGAAGTCTGAGTGTTCACCATCTGCGGGAGCAAATGTGCTCATGGGCTCATCGCACAGGGAGCTGTGTTTGTTCTTTTAATTAAAAAAATATTTTTATTGACTCAGAGAGGAAGGGAGAGGGACAGAGGGATAGAAGCATCAGTGATGAGAGAGGATTATCAATCGGCTGCCTCCTGCATGACCCCTACTGGGGATGGAGCCCGCAATCCAGGAATGTGCCCTTGACTGGGACCTGACCTTCTGGTTCACAGGTCGATGATCAACCACTGAGCAACACCAGCCAGGCAGGGGAGCTGTGTTTGACAGTTTCTTGGGTTTGTGGAGAACTGGGCCAAATGGCATGGGTGGAATCCTCGGCTCTCTGTCTGCTCCCTGGACCTTTTCTCTTTGGTTCCATTTCTATCCTCCAGACATTTGAGTACATTGGTTAAGAATCATGAGTTAACTTTGGAAAGATGAAGAGAAGAGCATTAGAGACTGGCAATAGCGATTTCTCTGATGGGAGTGGACACTCCATTGTAGTGGAAGGAGGAGAGAAAAGGAGGTGAGATACAGGAGGGCATCATTGGAGTCTAGTCTTTTGAGACGTTTGCTATGAAGGAGAGCCGAGCCAGGAAGCAGGAGCTGGAGGAGAACGTGTGGTAAGGGGCAGTGTTGTTCCTTTATTTATTCCTAGAGGCCCAGCCTGTGCCCTCTTGCACAGGATTCCTCAGGGGATGTCAGAGAGCCAGTTTCAGCCCGATCCCCACCGGCCAGGCTGAGGGACCTTAGTATGCATATAAAATCTTTGTTAATCTCTTCCCGCCCCCCTCCTCCCCTCTTCCCTCTGAGATTCATCAGTCTGTTCCATGTTTCCATGCCTGTGCATTGAGCGCCTGCCTCCTGGTGGTCATTGTGCATCATAGCTACTGGCTGGTCAGCTGGTCAGCCGGTCGCTTAGGCTTTTATATGTAGAGATAGAAGATGACTAACCACGTGTGTTTTGCTGTGATGGGCTGCTTAGAGGAGGGTCTCTGAGATGCAGGGGAGAAGGATTATTATCACAACACCTCCCAGAGGAGAGGACTAAGGGGAGTCCGTGTACAGTGTACCGTGTGCAGCAGGTGTACCTATTCCCTCAGCCCCGGGTGGAGGCTGGGAGCACTGGCAGAGGGTGGGCAGGCTGCCAGCACTGCTGGAGGAAGACAATGGAATTCCCTCTGAGGAAGACAAATAAAATTCCCTTTTATTTCCTGAAAGAAGCAGGAGGCAAAGTCAGCAATTATGAGAGAGGGGGGGGGGAGGGGGAGGGAGAGAGAGAGGGAAGGAGGAGGGGGAGGGAGAGAGAGGGGAAGGGGCAGGGGGTGCTGTACGTTTGAGCAGGAAGAGTGGTGAGATGGTCTATGGAAGGAGAGCCAAGCAATGGAGCGCAGCAGGATTCCTAGGAGAGCTGAGTCCCCCGGAGCCTTTGTGGTCCTGGCTTTAGAGAGGAAACAAGAAGGTGTGTCCTTCCTGGCGACACTGACAGCTGGAAGCAGGCCTGCCATAGCCTGGGTGTGACCTGGGTTCGAATCCTGACTCTGTTTCTCACACACTATTAGATATTTTGGAAAAAAAATTGGGTAACCTTCCTCAACATTAGTTTCTTTATATGCATGGGAATAATGGAAACTGGAAATAATTTCTTTTAAAAAAATATATCTTATTGATTTTTTAACAGAGAGGAAGAAAGAGAAATAGACAGTTAGAAATATCGATGAGAGAGAATCATCGATCAGCTGCCTCTTGCACACCCCCTGCTGGGGATGTGCCCGCAACCAATGTACATGCCCTTGACCGGAATCAAACCTGGGACCTTTCAGTCCGCAGACCGACGCTCTACCACTGAGCCAAACCGGTTTCAGCTGGAGATAATTTCTATGATTATTATTTCCACCCAGAATTGGTCCTCAGAAATTGACTTCAATTTACCTCTGAATGAATGCCCCCTGTGGGCACCTCGAAGGTACTGGGGGGAGCCTGGAGGTGCACTGAAGGGCACCGTGACAGTCCCCGCCTGTGCGCCCAGGAGATGGCAGCACTCACACTTCCCAGGGGCACAGAGCACTGAGGGCGATCCTAGGTGAGAGGGTGTCAGGGTTTTCCAGGACTGAAGAGAAATAATAAAAGTATGTTTCTTAGAAAATAAAAAACAATCCGGTGTTTTACTACAAGTTCTGCTCCTGAAATGACACGGCTAAGTGACTTCCTTTGAATTGCTGTCTCATCTGGCCTCCTTTATTCATATTCAATTTGATTCTTCTCCCCGTGAATGGAAGAGGAGGATATAAGTTTGTGGAAGAAAATCCCACGATAATTCATTGAAAGCAAGAGAACTGCATAAAAAAGAGAAGAGAGTTTTTTTGTTTTTTTTTTTAAGAAAAACACAGTTCAGCTATAAGGCCAGCTAGCCTGGTGATCTACTGATTTGTCCTGCACTACCTCAAACGTTCCCAGCCAGACCGTTCCCATCCCCTCCTCCAAATCCAACAACACTTCCTTCACTTATGCAGATGTCTGAACATCTCAGATATCATGTCATCTTAGTGAAAAATATTTTTGTTTGGCTTTCTAAGAGATAAAGACTATTTAAAAAATACAGCCTCAATATCACAATCAAACCTAAGAAATTCAGCATTGATTTCTTAATATTATCAAATATCCAGTCAGTGCTCATATTTCTGATTGTCTCATAATCTTCTCAGTCTTTTTGTTTGTGCTGTTTATACGGTTGCTTCTGATTCAAATTTAGGACTGCAGGGTTTTTACTGAACCTCTTTGATCTGTTTCCCTCTGTCATTCTTTGTGATAGAGTTTTTGTGGTGGGAGAGAAGTGTGAGAATGGAATATGAGGAAGGACAGTTTGCTCCAAATGCCATCGTTTGGGTCACGTGAACTTGGTGCTGATGCAGGGCCTTATGAAATTGTAGTTTTGATAAGAGATAAAACGGTAGGAAAGGGAAGTATACCATCCCAGCAAGGAGACAGAGTCCACTTTAAGAGCCCTGAAAATGAATTCATAAGGTGGCACAGTTCTGCATTTTTGGATAGGAGAAAATAAACAAATTAATAAAAACAAAGGAGCCTCTGTGCTCCTGTGAATGAATCCCCTTTCAACTGGTAGACTTGGTTTTGAGCATTGATTCCGTTTAGTTTTAATATTTAGTCATTTGCATGTAGAATTCCAATAGGGGTAAAAAAAAAAAAAGTCCAAATAACATTTTAGCCAGGTTGAAATCGGTAAATAAAGGGTATTTACAAAGGAAAAAAAAAAAAAAAAGGATTTCGGAAATAATCTGCTTCTGATCTTAATTGATTCCATAGCTAAGGTTATTTGAAAACTATCAGACTACCCCATCGGTTTTATTAGACCTCAGGAGTGTGCCGTCATACTGTTAGCTTTCTAATAGAAGTATGACTTGAATGAACCATGACATGGAAATTTAGAAATATGAGCAGTACTTGTTGGTAGGAAAGAGAAAAGAAAATTGTCGTATTCCTTCACTCTCTGCAGCTGAAAACCCAACTGCAGACCCAACTCCAAGCTAGTGTTGAGCCCTCCTGTTGGTCTCATATTCGTGCTGGGTAGGTTAGGGCTCATTGCCACTCATCTGTCCTCAGGCTGGTGAAGGTCAATGACTCGAGGCCCAGCAGCGATAGACTCAGTGTGAGGATACGGCACAGCACCTCTTGCCATGTGGTGCCCACTGTCCACTAGCTCTGACCTTGAACGTGCTGTAAGTGTCAGGTCTTTGGCTTGAGTGTGGATAACTGGACGCAGTGACCCTATGGATTGTGTCGAGGTTGCATAGGGCATGATGGCGTGGGACAGAGAGGTCTCCTGCCTCTCCAGAGTCGCTGGCTTTGTGTTTTGCCTGCTGCTCCTGATCCTCAGTATTTATAATCTGCTGGGAAGTCTCTTTCTTTGGTGCTCCAGTCTTGCTTTGTTTCCCTGGTTTCTTTTTCAGGCACAAGAGTTCTACTCCTGAACCCCAACTAATATCTGGGTGCCTAGGGGCCTCCAAAGATTTCTCCGTTGGCCTCTGATGAGAGCATCATCCTCTCCCGGGCATTCCCTCTCTGCTCTGGGAACTCTGGGCTTCCTGGACATTGATGGCCACCCACAGGCCTCCTGCCTGCTGGACCGCATGTCCTTCCTGGCAGGGCCCTGGCCCCTCCTGCTGCAGGGACACACCGTGGCCAGCCATGGCCTGTGCCAGGCCAGGAATGTGGAGACTTTTCCCAAACCACACCTCCTTGAGCTCAATTCTCTAGCCTTCTGATATAGATTTACCAAAACACACCTGGATGACAATTGAAAAATTCGGATAGAGAATTGGATGCGCTTGAAACACATCAAATGGAGCCTGCCTGGCTCTGCTCATTAGGGAATGACTCAGCCTCCCTGCCCCTGCGAGACCTCACCTGTGAAGTAGAAGATGCTGATAGCATTGGTCTCCCTGGACTGCGGTGAGGATTAACCCACATACGGCGCTTAGAATAGAGTCTGGCACAAGGCACATGCTCAACAATGCTAGCTATTATTGTTCTCATTATTCTCATTAGTTAAATAATTGGATGGATTCGCTTTCCTTTAGCTATTTGGCATTCATTCAGAGCAGCTGAGTGTCTCTTAAATGCAAGCTTTTGGAAAATAATGCAAAAATGTTAGCAATGTTGACGCTGGAGTAAGATGAGAATAGACACTTGAGCAATGGACTTGGCCACATGGGGGTCACGTGTGACCTTCACAGCAGATCTGGTGGACGGATGGAATGCAAGCCCAATTAGAGCAAGACCCAAGGAAGGACTGGCTGGGCCAGTGCGTGCAGAGTTCCATGGCGTCAGGGAGTTCGCCAGCGGTTGTCACCTGGGTTGTAAGCAGCCCTGAGTGTCCCCTGTGGGCACTCGCACCCTGTCTCTCCAAGGAGCACAGACCTAGACCAGGTGACTGAGCAAGGTGGCATCACCATGCTCCCTTCCTATAATGTCTACCCTTTCCTCTCCCTCTGGTTCCTGCTCTGCTTCTAGATGCCCATTCAGGAAACATCTAGGTCTCCTTCCATTCAACTCAAATCAACCTATGCAGACAGGTGCCTGGAAATCAATCCACCATTTATGCCCATACATGTACCGCCTTTACTGAAATAAAAAATGCTTATTAGTGTTGTTAACTTGTGGCTTTTTTGCTCAGACGTCTCCCAGTTGGTGAAAAATAATAAGTGATTATAGACAATGCTTGGGTGCCTGAGTAGAATTCACTCTCGCCTTCACAACTTTCCCCAATAGCAGCCAGATCTTTGTCTAGGTTTTTATCCTGTATTAGCTAGGCTTCTGTCAAGAAAGGAGGTACCTGCCGGGCCAGTGTGGCCCAGTGGTTGAGCATTGACCCATAAACCAGGAGGTCACGGTTCAATTCCTGGTCAGGGCACATGCCCGGGTTGGGGGCGTGATCCCTAGTGAGGAGTGTGCAGGAGGCAGCCGATCCATGATTCTCTCTCATCATTGATGTTTCTGTCTCTCTCTCCCTCTCCCTTCCTCTCCAAAAACAGTAAAAACATAAATATTCTTTTAAAAAAGAAAGGAGGTACATACTTGTGTTTCAGCAGAGAGGAGTTTAATTCGGGGGACTGGCCGCACAGCTGTTGGAGCTTGACAGAGCAAACAGGGCTCAGGTATCCAGGGCTCGGAGCAGCTGAAGGCAGCCACCACGCCTAAGGCTGAGGGCAAAGGAGGAGGAGTGAGGTCACCAGGACCGAAGAGCCCAGAGGACAGTCAGCTGGCGCTCAGGAGACACTAAAAAGCGAGCCTGTGCTGGGACCCACGCTCCGTGAGGGCAGAAAGGACTGGTTTCCGATGAAGCCCACGTGCCCATGATGTAGGAGGTCCGCCATGAATATCACGTGAAAGAGTCAATGAGATGAAAGAGTGTTTTGTCAGGGGATTCTGGGGAAAATGTTTCCTCACTCCACTGAGAGAGGTGTCAGAAAAGACCTTGTTGCCAAAACCGGTTTGGCTTTGTGGAGAGAGTGTCGGCCTGCGGACTGAAGGGTCCTGGGTTCGATTCCGATCAAGGGCATGTATTATACCTTGGTTGCGGGCACGTCCCCAGTGGGGAGTGTGCAGGAGGCAGCTGATTGATGTTTCTAACTCTCTATCCCTCTTCCTTCCTCTCTGTAAAAAATCAATAAAATATATTTTTAAAAAAAGAAAAGACCTTGTCTCTCGGCCTGCTACTGTGCCCAGCAGTGGGAACCTGGCACTGTGGGTGCCCTTTGCCACAGGTAAACACTTGGGTTGACGTGGCCTGTTCCGCAGAAGGCGGGGTGGAGGGATGGAGAGAGGTTGGATTCTTGCTTCACGGCATTTTTGAGTTGCTCAGTGAAACACACCCTGAGACCTGTCTTCCCCCGGGCATCCCAGTGACAACCAGCTTCGTCGATCATGCAAGCAATACCCCACCTCAGAGGCGGCTTAGGTGCCGCTGCTCTGATGGCGGCGGTGGTTTCCTCTCAGACCGAGCGCCAGGAGTTCGTTTGGGAATGAGCCTAATCATGATGTAACCTTGGCCGCTCCCTGCCGCAGGCAAACGTGCTGGCAAATTAGTCCCGAAGCCTGGCCGGGAAGGGGGCTGCTCCTCAGGGGGCGGCACCTGATTGGCTGTCTTTCCTGAACCCGATGGTTTATAATAGAAATAAAACACCTGCACCGTGCTCATTAAACATTAATTTCCCTCCCCTCTCCCCCCGCCCGCAGCCTGAGGCCCAGAGTAATCTCCGTCAGCTGAGAACGGGGGGCCAATTTCCAGGCCATTTATGCCGTGAAGTTCATTCTCCTAAACTTGGGCGCCCGCCCCGCCTCCGTCAGGCTCACTGGCCACGCAGGAGGCACTGCTCCCGCGTCTCTGAGTGCGTGCACGTGGGGGGCCACCGGGAAAGGCGCGAGGACATGCCGTCGGTACAAAGCTTGGGATTTATTTGTCTGATTTATTAAAAATACACCCCAGCCCGAGGGTCTCGGGGTGTGCGTGCAAAGTACTTCAATTAGATCCAAACTAGCAGTTACAGTTCCTGTTAAGAAAACGAAATACCCCCGGACCCTCCCACTATGGAACACAGTGAAAGCAGACGGCCAGGCCGGCTGCCACGTCTTCAAGGTCAGTGAGCTGGCAGGCCGGCCCGGAACGGGAGGGAGCTGCCAGGCAGAGCTGGCTGCATGAGCTGGGCGCTGCGCGAACTTGTCACTTGAAGGGCACTGGCCCTCCAGTCCTCAGGCCCATCCTCCAAAGGAACACAAACAGATCTCTATTTCCGCACTGTGCTCAAAGCAGCCCGCACAGAGTACTGCTGGGTGAAAAATCACCTTAAACATAAAGCCACACACCCTGGGCTAATTAAAAAGGGAAGGTGATGAGTCATTAATATTTTAATGTAAGTCAACCAATCGTTCCTTCCAAGAACTTAGATGAGATCAACCTTCTGGGTGAAGGGATGTGTCATTGGGGGGAGAGAGAGGAGGGGGTTTCGGATCTGGGTTAGTGTGGGGAAGGATCGGGGGGCCTGGGGGAAGGGTGGTGAGTTTGGGGAGAGCTGCTGTCTGTGAAGATGCTGGCACCGGGCGCTGGGAGTCCGGAGGCAGTGCCAAGAGTAGGAGAACGTTTTAAAAATCTCCCCACTTCATTTGTTTGCCAGTTCTGACCTTTGCAGGACTGAAGGCCCTTCCAAAGAAATGCTCTTGGGTCTTTGCAGATTTAGTTGGGGGACCGTAAGATAAAAACTATAGCATATTTTTTAAAATATATTTTATTGATTTTGTACAGAGAGGAAGGGAGAGAAATAGAGAGTTAGAAACATCGATGAGAGAGAGTCATCGATCAGCTGCCTCTTGCACACCCCCTACTGGGGATATGCCCGCAACCAAGGTACATGCCCTTGACGGGAATCGAACCCAGGACCCTTCAGTCTCCAAGCCAACGCTCGATTGAGCCAAACCGGTCTCGGCAAACTATAGCATATTTTTATTATTAAGGTTTTTCTGAAGAAGAGAACGAATGTCTAGCGGCCCTGAGTATGGGAACAGAATAGGATTCGGGGCGAGTGAGATGGCTGACGTGGCAGTGAGCGGTGACTCTCTAACCAGGATCCCCTGGGAGACTCGGTGCAGGGGTTTCGGAGCTCAGTAGATCCGGGGGGACCGGAGGACTTGCGTTTCTATTATAACAGCTCCCACGGATGCTGGTCTGCTGGCCTAGCAATGGCATCTTCTTCTCCTTTTAAAAATATATGTTTATTGATTTCAGGGAGGAAGCGGGTGGGAGAGAGAGAGGTATAGAAACATCAATGATGAGAGAGAATCATGGATCGGCTGCCTCCTGCACGCCTCCTACTGGGGATCCAGCCCACAACCCGGCCTGTGCCCTGACCGGGGATCTAACCCTGACCTCCTGGTTCATAGGCTGGTGCTCAGTCACTGAGCCACACGGCGGCAGCAATGGCGCCGGGGGAACCACTGCAGGCCCGCTCCAAGCAGAGATACAGCAGACAGAGACCCAGCCCAGGGTCACTGAGAAAAGGGCTTTGAAACTAACACCGAAACACTGACACGCATGTATTCGTTTCCTGAGCTGCCTCGACAGGTACCAAAAGTTGGCGGCTAAGACAGCAGACTGCACGGCCTCAGGGTTCCGGAGCCTGGAGGCCCGAGCCGGAGGGCCCAGCAGGGCCAGCCCCCTGTGACTCCCGGGAGAACCCTGCCGCCTGCATCTGGTGGCCTCTGGGTCTGCGGCCTTACAAGCCTCAGCACTCCATCCCGTGGCCATCTCCTGTTGGGTTTCTCCTCATCTTCTCCTCCTAGTGCGTGTCTGTGTCCAAACTTCCCCTTTAAAAATTTTTTTAATTGATTCCAGAAAGGGAGAAAGGAAGGGAGAGCAAGATAGAAACATCAATGACGAGAGAGATTAACTGATCGGCTGCCACCTGCACCCCTGCCCCCCCTCCCCCACTGGGGTGGAGCCCACAACCTGGCACGTGCCCTGACCGGGAAGGAATTGAACCGTGACCTCCTGCTTCATAGTTCGACGCTCAACCACCGAGCCACGCTGGCCGGGCCACACTTCCCCTTCTTGAGGGGACACAGCCATCTTGGGTTGGGCCACTCTATGACTTCATTTGAACTTATCTCTGGAAATGCCCTCTTTACAAATAAGTAGCATTCTGAGGTCCTGGGGGTTAGGACTTCAAAACACCCTTCCCGGGGACACAATTCAACCGTGACGAAGAGTTTGACATTTCCATTTCCAGCCTCAGAAGAATCCCGTGGGCTCTGTCGGCGTTCGGTGGTATGCAAAGTGAATTCACAGGCACAGAAATACAGCGCCTTCTGCAGGCTCTGGTGATGGAGGAAGACATGGTGAAAAGTATCACAGTTTAAGGAACAGAGTCCTGCTCCTAAACTCTGGGCTCCTCTTCGGTTCTGTTGGAAATGGTTGTTGTTTCCTTACCTGTGATGCCCCAGCATTTATTTTTATTGTAAGAGTTACTACATGGAATTAGGGGTAGTTATTATGTTAGTCTTCGCAAACTGTGAGCTGCTTGAAGGCAGGGCCTGGATTGAAATCATGTTTCTATTCCCGGGGCCTGGCACACAGGAGGTGCTCAGTTTGGCGAAGGGAGAAATCCATGCTGAGTGCAGAGCAGCTGGGGGTTTCGGCAGGTGCCGTCCAGGGTCTCTGCTCCCTCCGCAGGTGGAGGAGGGAGAGGATGTGTGAGCAGAGAGAGGGATGGTGCCACTGAGCCACCCTCTCCAGACGAGAAGCTCTGAAGTCTCATTAAAAAAATTAATCCTCCTTTGCAGTCAGCTCCACAACACATTCATGGTTGTTTGCATTACAACAGCGCTTTAGGGCATTAAATGTATTTAATCCATTAAAACAAAAATAATATTTCAAACTACTCAGATAAGTTCCCTTCTTCCGTCCTCCTAGACATTCCAGGACACACTGTGTGCTTCCCGGGCACGTGGCCCCCTTCAAGATGGACTCAGTGCCAGGTTTCGTCCCTCATGGGGCCAGGAGACACACTAGGTGGCAGAGGCAGTGAGAGTTTTTATTTTAATAAAACTACCTGAGGCCCAGTGCATGAAATTAGTGCACTCAGGGGGGTCCCTCAGTCTGACCTGCACCCTCTCACAGTCTGGGAGTCCTCGGGGGATGTCCAACTGTCGGCTGGCCTAAGCTGCCAGTCAGACATCCTTAGCACTGCCATGAGAGGCCCCCACCACCGCTGCTGCATTCGCCAGCGGGAACCCGGCTTCTGGCTGAGTGGTGCTCCCCTTGTGGGAGCACCCTGACCACCAGGGGGCAGCTCCTGCGTTGAGCATCTGGCCCTGGTGGTCAGTGCACGTCATAGCAACCAGTGATTCCACCTTTCTGTTGATTTGCGTATTAGCCTTTCATTATGTAGGATTATCTAATATCTCTACAGGCATTGCATGGCTACATGTAGAGGCATCACATGGTTCAATGTATAGACATTTCATGGCTAAATGTACAGGCATTGCATGGCTAAATGTACAGGCATTGCATGGCTCAATGTACAGGCATTGCATGGTTCAATGTATGGGCATTGCTTGGTTCAATGTACAGGCATTGCATGGCTCAATGTACAGGCATTGCATGGTTCAATGTACAGGCATTGCATGGTCCAATGTACAGGCATTGCATGGTCCAATGTACAGGCATTGCATGGCTAAATGTACAGGCATTGCATGGCTCAATGTATGGGCATTGCATGGTCCAATGTACAGGCATTGCATGGTTCAATGTACAGGCATTGCATGGCTCAATGTACAGGCATTGCATGGCTCAATGTATGGGCATTGCATGGCTCAATGTACAGGCTCTTTATGGTTAAATAGAATTCTGCCACAAAGGCATGGCCTACTCCTTGCCCTGAGGAGCGAGAAGGCAGGTGACACTGTTAGTGCCCTCTGCCGGTGGCTCTGTTTTGCCTCTTGGTCATGGTGGGATTCCGGGTAACAAGGAGAGGCATGGCTACTGGCTGAAAACAATCTTGACATTTTCCCTCCTGGATGCCCAACGAGTCACACTTGTTCACCTACTTCCTTTTGTGAGAGGTATGTGAAATGTACCATCTGACTCATGCAGAATGCATTAAAGCATGCTAACTGTGTGTATTTACTTATGGAGCCCCAGGGCTGATCAGCTACACCAGGGAAAACATCCTTCTTGCTCCGGGGGCCGTTCCTTTAAGAGTAATTAGCTTGCTAGCAATGAGGACAAGGGCTCCGGTGGGCGTACTGACTTGGAAAGGACAAAGGTCTGTGCGCCTGGAAAACTTTCAGTCCCGTCAGAGCCACCGGGGAGGCGGGACCAAGGGCCTGGGCCACGTTGCTTATTCGTGGCTCATCAGGGAGCTGCTTCCTCCTGAGCACAAAGCAGACAGGGACCGCTCCTCAGTGCAGGCTCAGCTCTCCTCACAGGTCAGCACAGCACCGCTCCTTCCGGGCACACTGCGGCCAGCTCTGCGACTCCCACTCAGGCCATTTTCTGTCCAAATGTACGTGGCAGTTTACGTGCAGTGACAAAAGAAAAACGTGTATTTAAAAAAAATAGTTGTACGCAGAACGACACGTGCGCCAGTTTGATAAAAATTGCTAATTATGTTGTTCAAGCCTTTATTGTGTGCTTATTATTATGAGAGATTTTATAATAAATATGTATTGGTTTAAAAAAATATTTTATTAATTATTTTACAGAGAGGAAGCGAGAGGGATAGAAAGCTAGAAACATTGATGAGAGAGAAACATCGATCAGCTGCCTCCTGCACACGCCCTCCACCGGGGATGTGCCCGCAACCAAGGTACATGGCCTCGACTGGAATCAAACCTGTGACCTTTCAGCTCGCAGTCCGATGCTCTATCCATTGAGCCACACTGGTTCCGGCTATGATTTGGTTTTATAGAGCTGCCACAACAAATCCCCACAGATGTGGTGTCTTAAAGCCACAGACATGTATTCCCTCATCGTCTCGGAGGCCAGACGTCTAAATGAAGGTGATGAGGGGCCATATGTACCCCCAAAGCTCTGGGGGACCCTTCCTCACCGCTTTCGGCTCCCGGGGCTGCGGGGCCTCACGATGGTGGCGGCCTCTCCTCACATGGCCTCGCTGAGTCTCCTCTCCCGTCCCCGGTAAGAATCCTGTCCTTGGCTGCAGGGCCACCAGAGCCCGGGGTGCTCTCCCCTCCAGATCTTTAATGACAACCGGCTGCCAAGATCCTTCTGGCCAATGAGGCCACACCTCAGCTCCGGGGCAGGGCGAGGCCTGGCTTTGTGGTCCCCATTCAACGGACTGCAGTGCGCTGACACCCGGCCACGCCCGTCCTGTCCAGCGGGGGCCTCGGGTTTGTTTAGTCCATGGACGCAGTGTTTGGGTGATGTGATGAGGTAATTGCAGACCAGACTTCTACCTCTGACGACTTCTCTTTTTCTTGTCATTGCCTCCTTGATGCTTCCCCCATTTTTTTTTCCTTTAAGATATAGTTGCCTGATATGTACTGTATTTTCCAGTATATAAGACGACTTTTGAAACGAAAAAAAGCCTGCTCAGATTGGCCAGAGTCAGAGAGGTGGTCTATTAAAAAAAGAACTGGTGTTGCCTCCGAAGTGGGGGGTAGTCTTATACAGCGAATATAGGCCTAAACCTGTGTTTTAACTGTAAAATTAGGGGGTCGTCTTATACGCTGGAAAATATGGTATATAGTTTTTCTAACTCTCTTGGGTGGGTATAAAATAATATAATATCCTATCATTTTATTTAAAGATTTTGTGTTTTGTTGTCTTCTAGAAATGACTTTTTGAGAACAACTCTTACAGTTGGACTAAAATCTTTAAAAAACGTAATCAGAAGTAGGAAATGGAGTGCAATAGGGAATACAGTGCAATCAGCCTTCATACACCCACAACGAGCTTCATTACTTATTAATAACTTATTGCACCTGCTCCTTCAAGCTCCTTAAAAATGTTTCTCCTCTCTCTGTTTTCTTTGCAGAAGGATTTTAAAGCCTTTCCAGGTCCTTTTACTTCTGTACTTGGCATGCGTTTCTAAAAACTGTGAACATTTTCTTTTTTACAGAGCAAAACACCATCATCACCTCCAGCACAACTAATATGATTCCCCATATGTCACTCAGTGCCTCCCATTTCCCGCGCTTTCTTGCTGCTGGCATCTGTGTCTGCGCCTGAGCGAGGTTGGAGCACTTAAGGGGGGGTCGTGTCTGACGTTTCTCTGAGACGGGACAGCCCCTTCTTCTCAGCCGTTAACTTGATGCGAGGACAGTGAGTTTCCTGCAGGACGCCCGGGTTTCGCATTTTTAAGCCTGTGTTTCCCCTGCGACGTCATGTATCTTGTTCTACCACCGCCAGGACTTCCTGGGAAAGGAAACCTTTTGATCTGAGAGGTTCTGCCTTTTAACTGGCGAGCGTGTTCCGTCTATATTGATCGGGATCGCTCGCGTCTAAAATCGATTTCTACTGTCTCCGTCTGTGCTTCCTGCTTTTCTCTGCTTCTTTTTTGCACTTTCCTCCCTTTATCCTCCCTGAAACATTTGGTTTGAGTATTTTTTAGCGGCTGCCCTTAAAATTTTTATATGACTATTTGACCAGACAAAATCTGTAAATAATCAACATCTTTACTGTTTTCTTTAAAATACTTTTGTCCCTTCCTCCTTTCTTGTCTCCCTCACTCCCTCTCTTTCTTATGTTTTTTTTTCTTCTTAGTATCATTTTCCCTCTAGCTTACTTCATTATAAGAGTACAGAATGGAATAGAGATAACATGCACAATATGTGTTAATGGGCTGTTCATGTTGTTGGTAAGGCTTCCAGTCAGCAGTAGGCCATTCAGTTTCGGGAGAGTGAAACATTATACACAGATTTCTGGCTGCACAGAAAGCCAGCAGCCTTCACCCCTAACCCTTCACCCTATAAATCTGCTTTTTACCATCGTAGCCAGCTTCTCCGCTCCTCCTACGCTTCAGTGGAAATGCATCCCTTTCTATCCTGGATCAAACAACTGGATCTCCTGCCTGTGATCCCCCTGGCCCAGGCAGGGAAAGGGCTGAGCATGCTGCCTGCAGTAAAGACACTGCAACATTCCACACCTGTGGTCTGCAAACTCATTAGTCAACAGAGCCAAATACCAACAGTAGAACAATTGAAATCTCTTTTGAGAGCCAAATTTTTTTAACTTAAACTTCTTCTAACGCCACTTCTTCAACATAGACTCGCCCAGGCCGTGGTGTTTTGTGGAAGAGCCACACTCAACGGGCCAAAGAGCCGCATGTGGCTCACGAGCCACAGTTTGCCGATCACGGGTCTACATGCCATTTGGTGAGCTCTGTGCCTCGAGCCCATAGGAAACCGACATCCCCATTGACCATCACTCCTGGGCAGGTCTACGTGTCCTATAAGCAGATGGGAATTATTTCCCCTTGTAATTTGGATTCACTAAAAAGAAGTCTCTGAGGATGAAGATGGGTTTTTTTCAAAGGGAGGGGAGCTGGTTCCCGACCAGATGAAAGGATGGGAGCCCAGCAGCCCCTGCGCAAGCCTTTGAAGGCAGGAAAGGGGGTGCTCCTGCTTCCCGGGGGGCTGCTCCGGGGTGGGTGTGGGAGGTGTCTCAGCGGCTGTCACTTTCCAGCCAGGTGTTTCCCACCAACGGAAGGAAGCACTTCCGTTCCCTCTGTCTGGCAGGCACTTGGCACGGTTACACCCCGGGGGGGTGTCTCTGCGGCTGAGCTACCCGGACAGTGCTGGCTTCTGCACCCGCTAGAGCCCAGCTGGGCAGCCCCGGGAAGTGCCATCCTCTCCTCATTCTCCTCTCCCATTCTCCCCATGCCTGTGCCTCAGGGGCAGCTGTGATCCTTGCTTTTCCAGTAGGGGGCAGCAAAGATGACTACGATCTTTAAAATTTTCTCTGGCTGTTGAACAGCTTACGCAGCGAGGAGAAAATGCTGGCCAAGCTGGAACGGATGCCGCTTTTTAACAGGCACTCTGTTTGCTGTCTTTCACCTTTGAGCGCCGGCAGGGAGTCCTCAGAAGGCCTTTCGCCCCCCCTCCTGCTGTCACTGCCCCGGTGACCTCCCCACAGGCCTTGCCTCTCGGTGCCTCCGTCTGGAGAGAATGCCGATGCCGTGGCCCCATGACAAGGCGGTGAGCTCTGTCTTGTCAGCAGGCGCCCGTCCTGCGGGCTTGTTGCCAGGTTGGGGAACCGCCGGGGCAGGAGCCGAGGGTGGCCTCTCGCCAACGGCCAGCAGAGACCGAGCCCCTCTGTCTGGCAGCCCAAAGGCACAGCATCCTGCCGGCGGCCAGGTAAGCGAGCCGTGAGGCAGACTCTCCCCCAGGTGGACTCCCAGGGGGCCCCCAGGCCTGGCTGGCTCCTGGACTGCGGCCTGCTGAGAGACCCCGACTAGGGGACCGTTGGGCTGTGCCCAGGTTCCTGCCCACAGGAGGCATGAGGTAACCAAGGTGCAGTCTTCCAGGCCACGCTTGCGGTCCTTGGTCGCATAGCATCGGAGAACTGACACGGTCTCATGACAATGTGCTCGAGTCCTTGCAGCCTTCCGTGTAGTCGATGTTTGGGTTTGTCTTATCTCTGTCACCACACGGTGCCCGTGCGAGGCAGCAGGGTGGCTCCGCAGTCTCCAACGAAGGCTGTGCCTGTGGTAAACACCCACTGAGGAACGAGCGCCCACGAGTATGTTTGTTCCCGATGTTTTCAGAATGACCTGTGTTCGTACCCCTGTTACGCGGCATCTGAGATTCTGCTCTGTTTGTGCAGTTAAAAGGCTCACGCGTGTATCTGCTTAGTTTATAAAAAAAAATTGACTGGCTCCCCGCCCCCTCCCTCGCAGTAGCAGTTTGGGTTCGGACTGGGAAGTGTATAGCTGCCCGTGTTCTCACTCCAGCAGGAAGACACCTCTCCCTCCGGCGCCTCGCTGCTTAGCTCACTGCTCTGAACGACAGCCATCTGGGCGTGTGCGCAATCTGTCCTCCCTGAGAAAGCCCACCAGGCTGGCAGGCAGGTCCAGCTGGGTCCGCCATGCTCCCCGGAGGTGGGGAGCCACGGAGAGCACCACTGCCAGGCACAGCCAGAGGCCCCTCCCTAGCTCGCTGGCTGGGGACCCCTCCTGACCCCTGTTCCTTGGCCACATTCCTTCCCGGTGAGCACGTGGGGCAAGCCTCCGAGGAGCCCAGTCCTGGGTGACTTTGCAAGGCTCATTGACACACCAGGAGGAGCCGGAGAGGCGACCTCAAGTGTGTGCCGCCTGTAAGCACGGTTCAGGAATCACAGGAGGAAAACATTCCAGGGGCAAACAAAATGCTGAGTTTTGGCAAGGCAGTGGCAAACTCTCGTATGACTTTGAGGGACCTGGGGACGGCTGGTCCTGTGCTTAGGCAGCAGCAACGGAACCGCTAGCTCCTGGAGATCGCTGGGTAAAGGGCCATGCCCCCCTGGGGGATGTTGAGATGGTCTGACTTTTTTTTTTTTTTTTTTAAATATATTTTATTGATTTTTTACAGAGAGGAAGGGAGAGAGATAGAGAGCTAGAAACGTCGATGAGAGAGAAACATTGACCAGCTGCCTCTTGCACACCCCCTACTGGGGATGTGCCCGCAACCAAGGTACATGCCTTTGACCGGAATCGAACCACAGACTGACGCTCTACCACTGAGCCAAACTGGTTTCGGCGAGATGGTCTGTTTTTAATCTCTGCTGCTCAGTATTGGTTACCAGCCACTTGGATGAGATCGTTCATGACATACTGATCACCTTGATTGATTATCGGAAGCAGAATGTGTTTAGCAAATATATTAAATGACAGAAGAAAAATCCAAAAATGTTGGAACAGTGGGTGAAATCTCACAAGATAGACTTCAAAAAGAACAAATGTGAAGTCATATGCTATGGACCACGCACACACACACACACACACACACCCCAGCACTGTACAGTCTTGTCTCCCAGAGGGGTGGGTTCCGAAGTGTAGAGTTTGGGCGTGGGGGTTGGGGTGTAGAGGGCGGTGTGGCATTGTCTTGGGGCCGCTGAACCCCCAGCTGCCAGGTCGTTGGCAGTGTAATTTCCAGAGGTTAGGGAGGGAGGGAGTGAGGGAGCATCTGGCTGCAAAGCAGCCAGGAGGAGCTCTGTGACAGCGAGTCTGGAAAGGGCGTGGAGGCCAGCTGCAGGCAGAGCCGGGGCCCTTGAGCTCGGAGCTCGTGCTGGTTTTAAACTATTGCGATGGCCTTGGGCGTGGTAGGGAGCGGTAGAGACACCTGCCAGGTGCGAACAGGCATAAATAAAGAGAAGGGAAACTACAGCAGAAGTAGCAAGAGAACAAGACTCAGGGATGAGTTGAAAGCATGTGAGTGAGATAGCGTGTTGTTCCTATGACAGCTCATCGGCCCTCCGCTGCATTGGTAGGTATTAACAACATGTGTGAGGAGTCTCTGTCTGGGACCTCCCACTGTCCTGGTCATGTTGGATGTGGGCCCTGGTGGGTGAATGGCTGGCACCGGGGAAACCCTCAGTACAGGGTTATCGGGAGGATAAATGAGGAGGTAGGAGTGTCTGTGGTCAGACGTACACACTGCCAATCGGTATCTAATACTGATTTCCCTTTGCAGATGGAAGCACTGCGTTATTGAAAGATGCATCGGTGCGCGTGGGCTCAGCCAGCTGGTGCTTACGTCAGGAACGGGACCAGACCGTGTGTGTCCAGGCTCAAGCCGAAAGCGCCTGTGCTGCATTTGTGCACTGGCTGGCCCATCTCTGCGCACGGCCACTTTGATAAATCATCTCCATTAGAGGCAGGCGCTCTCCTGGCCTCCCGAGACACGGCCTCCCGAGGTTGCACACGGGAGGTGTCACATGGGAGGTGCTGGTTTATGGCGCCCTGTCTGTGTGGGTCTGTGTTTGTAAACAGGCACAAACAGGCAGAGAGGGGCAGAACCACGTGACCGGCGCTGGAGACGTGGCCATTTTGAGAAGTCCTCGGGAATGGAGAAAGGTGCACGTTCCTGGAGGTCACGGTCAGCCTTGCTTAGAAATAAGCGGTGGAACCGGGGTTTGTTTGCTGTGCAATCATCAGAAACCACTCACGCGGCACGAGAGTTTCTGGGAATCTCGGTCTGGAAACAATAACGATAACAACCATTCCAGCCTTTACGACATCTGGAACGAACCATCATGCTCTGGGAATCTTGACTTGCATTAGCTATTTCCTTAAACCATTTCTTTCCCATATGGCTTTTATTTTCCTGTAATACTTTTTTTTATTATATATTTAATACATGTAAAATTTGCAAGAATTTGGGGAAGATATATATATATATATATATATATATATATATATATATATAATAAAAATCACCACGAGTAATTCACTACCTAGAAGTAACCACTGTCAGCATTCTGGGGTGTACTCTTCTATTCTCTCATCCTACATAATATTGATAAAACGGAACGGCAGAACTACTGGTCGCTATGATGTGCACTGACCACCAGGGGGCAGACGCTCAATGCAGGAGCTGCCCTGGTGTTCAGTGTGCTCCCAGAGGGTGAGCACCGCTCATGCAGAAGCTGGACTCATGGCTGGTGAGCACAGTGACGGGGGCAGGAGCCGCCTTTGTGGCAGTGCTAAGGAGGTCCGACTGACAGCTTAGGCACACTCCCTCTCTTCTTCACTTCTCCCCCCCCCTCTCCCTTGTTTTAGTGATGTCAGGTGTAGTGCAAGCCCCTGGAATTACACCAGGGAAGGCCCTGCTTTAGTAGACATGCCACAGACAGTGGCATGCCGAGTGCCTATGGGGTTATGGCGGGGCAATGGAGGAGATTGTTGGCCCTGTAGGATGGGTAGATTCGGCAATTGCTGACCTGGGGGCTGGTTTGAGGTGTGAAAGAAAAAGCCACATGCTGACCTGACAAGCTCAGGAAAGGCCTGTGTGGCAGTCTTGCAAACCCAGAGACCTAAGATAACCACAAAAGATGGTTTGAAAATTAAATATCTAACTACAAACAGGTTATAGTAGGTAGTCATGTCCTAGACCAATATTTCACCTGACAAAGATCAATTTAGATCTTCTTTTGAGCCCATTTGCCTTTTTGCCTCTAAGATAACATATCTGTGAGATGTCTGGGTAACTTGTAACTTCCCTTTTTCCGGAGCCCCCGGGGAACAACCAAATGTGGTGGGAGCCAGGACAGATGCCTCACATTCCTTCGTTATCGTGTTAATTGTTCCTGCACTCACCTGAGTACCGTCCATCATTTTACTTTTATCCAATCCCAGGGGTTTCCCACTGCTTGGCTTTCTCCCGCCTCCTTACTCCATCACCAATGAATTTCATGTGACCCACCTATGTCCCTCCTTTGATTTCGGTGTATAAATAGAGAAATGTAACCCGCCATTCTTCGGAGCACTATCTCAATCTGTTGAGGTTCTGCTTCCCGGCATGTTGACAGTTTTGGCTCAACTAAATTCATTAAAAAAATTCTTTAGAGGTTTCAATGTTTTCTTTTCGTTAACAGAGGAATGCCACTGAAAGCGGTCTGTGTGAGCATGTGTGTGAATGTATGTGTATGTGAACAGGTGTGTATGTGAACATGTGTGTGAATGTGTGTATGTGAGCGTATGTGAATGTATGTGATTGTGAGTGAATATATGTGTATGTGAGCATGTGTGTGAATGTATGTGTGTGAGCATGTGTCAATGTATGTGTATGTGAGCATGTGTGTGAATGTATGTGCATGTGAGCATGTGTGTGAATGTATGTGTGTGAGCATGTGTCAATGTATGTGTATGTGAGCATGTGTGTGAATGTATGTGCATGTGAGGGAATGCATGTGTATGTGAGCATGTGTGTGAATGTATGTGTGGGAGCATGTGTGAATGTATGTGTACATGAGCATATGTGTATGTATATATGTGAGCATGTGTGTGGATATATGTGTATGTGAGCGTGTGTGTGAATGCATGTGTATGTGTGTGAATGCGAGCACATGTGTATGTGAGCACATGTGTGAATATATGTGCATGTGAGCATGTGTGTGAATGTATGTGTGAGAGCATGTGTGAATGTATGTGTATGTGAGCATGTGTGTGAATGTGTGTGAGCATGTGTGTGAATGTATGTGTGTGTGAGCATGCGTGCACACGTTTTCATGGGTGGCCAAAGGCATGTAGGAGAAAAGGAGGGATGGGTGAATTGAATGTCCATCACTTAGGAGCTTGGGAGAGTCTCAGTGCTTCAATTCTCAGTTCACCCCTAAAAATGATAACATAAAACTCCTACTTTTCAGCATCCAAAGTTTCTTTCATGTCACATGAAATTCATTCTCGAACCCGGATGCTGCATAATCTGGCACCCTTTTATCTCACGTATCCAGGGGTATCACCCGAATTGCAAAACCCTAAAACCAGACGAATAAACAAAGAACCTGTTTCCGGGACCAGTTCCCCGTCTCCGAGCATGCTCCCCCTCGGCACGGACGTGGCGGGTGCACAGGCATGACCACACTCTTGTCCTTGCTGTGCCCGCACCCACAGAAAGCCCTGCAGGTGGGCGCTGTCTGGCCAGGCAGCCTGCACCCCTGGGGGAGGGAGTCTGGTCTGCGTCTCCTGCTGGAATGCGGCCCCTCTGCAGTGTTGCCTGCCTCACCCACCCCCACTCCAGACTCCTGCCAGAACCAGATGAGCTGGCTCCACCGAATTCTTCAGACAATGAAGCTGCTCTCCTGTTGACGTTTGACTCCTGAGGTCCCGGCCTGGGCCAATTGGATTGTGGGGATTATCTTGTTGGGTGACAACCTTTAGTGATAATTGGGGGCAGAGATGTCCCTGAGGCCACGTCTTGTCTTGTTATCTATCTCTGATTTTAGTTGCTCAAAACAAACATTCCTCATAAAAAGGAGCTTGACCACCAAACACACACATCTAGTGGATGCGGGGAGATAACGGTGTGTCATCAGCAAATTCCCCACAAGCCAGCGAAGCCAGTGCTTTGGGACAGAGTGGGAGTGGCGGGGCTGTTCTCCTGAAGGACGGAAGACAGCCGAGGGGGCTCTGACCCAGGAGAAGATCCAGAAAAAGTAGGACGCCCTGGAGGGGTTTGCTGTCCTCCAGGTTGGGCTGCTTCCCAGGCAAAATCAAAGCAGCCCGGTCCCCACGGAGGGAGCGGGGGAGCTGGCTGCCGGGCTCGATGCAGGAACGGGGTGAGGGCACCCCAGCCTCCACCACCTTCCTGTCCCCAGACCCAGGTGCTCCCTCCAATTTCACGCCTCTGTGCCCGGTCACAGCGCTTTCCACGCCTCCTGGAGGAAGGCTCAGCCCTGCCAGCAGGTGTGCGCGTGCAGAGGAGACACACGTGTGTGTGCAGAGGAGACACATGTGTGTGTGCAGAGGAGACAGCCGTGCGTTCGGGAGACAAGGAAGCCTTCCAGGAGACGCTGGGCTCCGGGTGCCTGCAGAGCTCCCGCCATGGGGTGGGAGGGCCTGTGCCGAGCACCGTCCGCCAGCCGTGGGATCAGAGCTGCTCGCTGCAGGAGTGGCGGCTGCAGTCAGGGCCGGGGCCAACCCTCCCTCTGGGAGCGCGTCCCTTGCCAGGCCCGGTGGCTGGCGCCCACACAGGAGCACACCCCACGGGAAGCGGCGTCATTTGCTCCTTGGATGCCCGCCTTTCTGGGTCCAGGTTGCCTGAGTTTTTACTGGCTGAGGCCGTTTTATAAATCCAAGCAACACTCCTATAAATTTGAGAAAAATCAATCTGTATTTCCTCCAGGATGTCTTAAAGATACTCATAGCGTAGTCTGCACCTTTTAATCCCGGTAAGCAGCCTTAATTTTATTTTGAAACGAGAGGCCCGGTGCATGAAAATTCATGCACTGGAGGGGGGGGGGGTTCCTCAGCACGGCCTGCCCCCTCGCACAGTCTGGAAGCCCTCAGGGGCGAGAGGCAACCCGGAGATCAGGGGAAGGCAACATCCCATCACACCTCTGCTGCTGCCACTGCCGGCAGCACAAGCCTCAGCCGGCCCTGGTTACCTGAGCCTAGGTCAGCCCTGCGGCCATACATGGCTGGGCAGCTGCCATCCAAGGCTCGCCTGTGGCCTGGGCTGGGGAGCTGGGCCTCCTCGCCTTGGATGTCTCTGTTTCCCGGCCAGCCTGCTCCCTGCCTCACTCGTCCTTCCCTGCCGGCGCCTCCCCCATGCTGCTGGGGGCTGCCTGGGAGCTCCGGGAGGCGTTGGGGCCGGGGCTGGGAGCAGGCGCTCCCCGGATGGCGGGGCTTCTCTCGCTGTGTGGAGGTGCCTCCTGCTTCTCTGCGGAGAAGGAAGCGGATGGGGGTAGGAAGCCACGCTGCCTGTTGAACAGGACTCCTCTGTTTTGGGTACCCGATAGACTCCCTCTGCTTCAGTTAGCGGGAAGGGGGGGAGGGAGGGGGGCTCTGCCTGGTGACGGATCTCCTGAGGCCGAGAGAGTGCAGCGGGGAGCAGGCACCAGGCGCTTCCGGACCAAACCGTCCTGACTCTTATTCTGATCCCCTTCCCTCTTTGACGTCCGTACTGTCAAAGCCGAAGGCCGTGCGGACGGCTGCCCGGACAGGCTGAGGCGAAGGAGGCGGTTCCCTGGGACGGCAGCACGGACAGGCCGCGTCTTCCTCGTCGGTCTGCGGGTCGGGGAGGGGCTCCTGTGGCTGCGGCTCCTGTGGTCCCCCGTCTCCGCGGCGGGCAGGGCCTGTGCGGCCGCTGTGTGTGCCGGGGAGGAGGAGGAGCACACAGTCACCGGGGGCGTTAGTGCTCCGAGCCCGGGGCGGCCGTCTCCCGGGAGGAGCCGGGAGGGAGTGGGCGGCCGGCCTGGCTGCGGTCTGTCCCCCGGACCAGAGCTGCTCGGGGCCCGAGGCGCATGGCAGTCTGATGGCCGCGGCCACGGCCCCGCTCCCTCTTTCCAAAGGACAGGCCCCCGCTGACCTGCCCCCGACAGCAGAGGCAGGTCTCCATGGGATCTGGTGATTGCCTCCCCTCACAGTATTCCCGCCATGACCCCAGCCCGGGCCGCAGGTGCGGGGGCCTGTGCCCAGGAGCCTCACACGCAGCGGGAGACAACTCGGCCGTCAGGGCGGGAGAGTGATGAGGGCGACGCCTGCTATCCACCTGGCTGCACTGGAGCACCGGGAGCTAGAGGAGCGCCCAGCCCGCTCCCGAGTGGCTGAGTGCACCGGGCAGGGTGAGGAGGGGGGGGAAGAGGGGGAGGAGGGGGCCGGGGGAGGAGGAGGGGGCTGGGGGGGAGGGGGCTGGGGGAGGAGGAGGCCGGGGGAGGAGGAGGGGGCTGGGGGGGGGAGGGGGCTGGGGTCGGTGAGGAGGGAGCTGGGGGGAGGAGGGGGCTGGGGTTTCAGAATAGCTTCCCAAGGAGTCACGTGCAGTCAAGGTGAAGCACCAGCAAAGAGCGTCTGAGACAGGCCTCTGGCAGGGACAGGGCTTCCTGGGGTGAGGGGGCTGGCTGGGCGGAAGCGGAAGCACCTTTCCCAAGGCCCAGAGGGGGCTGTGTGAGGGGCCACCCCTTTCCAGCCCTAGAGGGCGGCCGGAACCACCCTCCCCCCCCTCAGTGTCAGCACCCCTCCCAGCCCCCCCTCAGTGTCAGCACTCTCTCCCCCTCCCCTCAGTGTCAGCACCCCTCCACCTCCCCTCAGTGTCAGCACCCCCTCCCAGCCCCCCTCAGTGTCTGCGCCCCTCCCAGCCCCGCCCAGGCTGCCCTGTCTGCATGTTTCTGGTGATGGGAGTTCCCCACGGATATGGCGCCCTTTCTGTTCCTGTGATTTTGGGACCTTTAGCAGGTTTTCCATGTGCTGGATCCTCCCTTTCTCTAGCCCCGGGCTTGCCTGGTCAGACTGGTCCGAGGTCTTCTCTCTCTCAGAGTTCATCATTCCCCTCGAAGTCTTGATTCACTGTCGGCCTTGTACTCTTCTCCCGGAGTCATCCTTTTCGTCTGCTCCACGAAATAAACTTAAAACGCTGAAGGAAACCACAGCTCTGGACTCCCATGGTCCCGGGCACAACGTTCAGGTCCCTGTGGGGCCCTCTGTCCTGGGAGCCAGGCCCTCTGGATGGCGCTGTTGCTCATTCATGTTGGCAGAGGTAGGCCACGGAGATCAGTCCCCAGAGCGATGATCTGCTAGGCGGCTGACAGATGTGCTTTGCAGCGGCTGCCACTCCGGGCGCTGGGTCCGGGAGGAGCCCCCCCGGGGGGTGTGAGGGCAGGGGCACCCTCGCCGGTGGGCACCCTCGCCGGGTGGGCACCCTCGCCAGGTGGGCACACTCGCCGGGTGGGCAGGCCGGGCTGTGGGCCCAGCTCTCAGGAGACTCCTCGGGCACCACTTGCTCAGGTCCAGCTCCCCATCTTCATGGTCATGTGAGGGACGGGCCTTGGTCAGTGTTTTCAAGGTAGCAAGCACGATGGCAGCCACATGGTGAAATTCCTGCGGGTTGATGGGAATGGAACGGGCTTCCACACCCAGGTGTCCCCGAGCTGAGCTGGCGTTTCCGTGGGGTGCTGGCGGCTGGAGGGGCGTCCTCGGGTAACTTCCGCTGTCTTTAGAGTCTAGAGCGCTTCTCGGCAAGACTAGGTCAGGGATTCTGCTCCCACAGATCAATGTCTCAAATAGCCAAGATGCTTCTCTTTCCTTTTTTTAATTCTGAGTTTTTCATTTTTCAGGAATCTGGGTGACTGTTGTCAGTCACGTTCACTCATGAGGCAGTTAACATTGTTATTTTCGTCCACAGTAACCAAGAAAAATTCAAAAGGAGAGGAACGCACGTGGGAGGCACGCTGACTTCTTACAGACGCCTCTGAGGGGCGCTCACACAGCCCCTCACTTCCGTGGCCAGTGTCACAGGCCACTCCGGTCCAGGCTGTCTGAGAAATGGCGTCTTCGGCTGGGCAGCCAGTCCGTGACAATCCCCTAAACCCCTACCCGGCCCCCCAATGTTTCCTTCTTCAGGGCAGGGACTGCTGTTCTGCTCTGCACCCCCCGTTATTCAAAGGGCACGGGAGTCGAAACTGGTTTGCTCAATGGATAGAGCATCGGCCTGCAGACTGAAAGGTCCTGGGTTCGATTTTGGTCAAGGGCATGTACCTTGGTTGCAGGCACATCCCCAGGAGGAGGTGTGCAAGAGGCAGCTGGTCGATGATTCTCTCATCGATGTTTCTAACTCTCTATCCCTCGTCCTTCCTCTCTGTAAAAAATCAATAATATATAAAACAAACAAACAACAAACAAACAACCCTAAGAGCACAGGATCCGTGCAGCAGAGGGCCCCATAATTATTTCATGAGTGAGTGAATGAGTGAATGAATGAGTGAATGAGTGAAATTTCACATGGCGGGGTGGCAGCCATATTGTCCCGCATATTTTGAAAGATCAACCTGGGCTCGCTTCTCAGCTGGAACACACACCAGTCGTGTTCCTGAATCCTGTTTGCCACCCAGCTGTGGGCGATGTGCCACTGCTCAGGGCTGCCCAGGCGGCTCTCTTGTTGATGCCTATGAATTATGGATCTTCCCGCCTCTGAACTGTCTTCAGATGGCACGTGGCGAGGGCCTGGTTCTTTACTAAGGAATAGTATATAAAAGCAAGGAAGTTCAAAGCGTGTCTGCATCACTGCACACACGGCGCAAGCAAGATGCTGGAAATCACAGGGTAGCAGAGATAAGAAACATATCGTCATAGCAACCAGAGGACCGCCATTGGAGGGAGCGCCCACCAACGTAGCGGTGGCTGTGAGAGCTCAAATATACACAACGAAATGGTACTTTTATAAAGACATCGTCTGGTTTTATTTTTTACCTAAAGCTTATTTTTATTTTTCCCATCACCATTTATCCCCTCTTCCCTTTTCCTCCTCCAGTCCCCCTTCCTCCACAATCACCATGCTGTTGCCCATGTCCATGAATTCTTTCCCCTTTTCTTTTTATTTTTTGCTCAGTCCCTCCACCAGCTCCTCACCCTGGATGCAGCCCACCCTCCCTGAGAACTGCCTGCCTGCTCGTCATCAGTGAGTCTGTATCTATTTTGTTAGTTCATTTTGGTCATTAGCGTCCACACATGAGTGACATCGTATGGTATTTGTTTTTCTCCGACTGGCTTATTTCACTTAGCGTACTGCTCTCCAGGCCCCTCCATGCTCTTGCAAAGGGTGAGAGAGTCTTTTTTTTCACTGCTGCCTTGTGTTCCATGGTGTAGATGTGCCGCAGTGGTTTTACCCACCCATCTCCCGATGGACACGCGGGCTGCTTGGCGATTGTAAACCACACTGCTATGAACACAGGGGTGCAGATATCCTTTCGAGTCAGTGTTTCAGATTTCTTCAAATACATTCCCAGGAGAGGGATCACTGGGTCAAATGGGAGTTCCATTTTTAGTTTTTTGAGGAAACTCCTTACTGCTTTCCACAGTGGCTGCACCAGTCTGCACTTTGGCCAGCAGTGCACGAGGGCTCCTTTTTCTCTGCATCTTCACCAGCACTTGTCTATACTAATAATAGAGGAATATGCAAATTGCCCAGGACACCATCACAGTAATGACTGAACAGCAGGCTGCGTGGGGTGACCAGGCCAGCAGGGAGGTTAGTGAAGGACGACCAAATGACTGAACAGCAGGCTGAGTGGGATGATCAGGTCAGCAGGGGGGGGGCAGTTGGAGGCAACCAGGCTGGTGGGAGGACAGTTGAGAGTGACCCCCTGTGGGGTCCAGTGGGCCTTGTGGGTGTGGCTGACCAGGAATTGAACCATGACCTCCTGGTACATAGGTTGACGCTCAGCCCCTGAGCCATGCCAGCCGGGTGAAAAGTTAATCTTTCTGTTCCAGGGACTGACCACTGGTTCCCATTTCCCAAAGGGCCCAGTGAGAGCGGCGCTCAGGACGCCGATGCTTTGCCGTGTGTGCCGGGATTTAGAGGGACGTGGCAGCCTGAAGTTGCTGTCTCCACCCTCCCACTTCACTCATGACAGTTTGTAGAAGCCCCTTTCACGTCCAGCATGATTCAGTGTTCCGGTTCAGGGTTCAAGTTCTGGAGAATGAAAGACTTCAGAAAAGATTTAATTTGGGAAATGAGGGCCAGGTGGTAGTCCAACTCTAGTGGGAGAACTCCTTGCTGGCTTTTCCATCCCTTTTATTAAGATTAAAGTGATAGGATGCACCCTTATTCTCTGGGCAGGAAACTCCAATCAAAGCCAATCAGTGAATTTAGGACTAACAGGTGGGGGCTGCTTCAACTACCAATGCCTAGTGATTAGCTTTGACCCTTTAGAGCAATTAAGGTTGACCAGCTGTCTGGATTCCCTGTCCTCAGCTCTCTGTTATTAAAACAATGATTGGCTTCCGGCAACAGTTCCTTTACATCAATGTGTCAAAAGACTGACAGGACAATCACTGTTGATCTGGACTGGGCATAAAAGCAACACACTCCGTTTGCTTGGCGTTGGTGGGTCAGTCAGATGTTCCAGTCTTTATGTTTCAGCCACCACTCCTCCTTCCCCCTCAGTCCCTGGACTTTCCTTCAGAAACAACACTCCCCATCCTCAGGGGTGGGGTTAACTTACCCCGGTTCCCAGGGAGCCCCGATTGGCCTGTTGCTATTAGGTCACCCGTCTCCTCTGGCTCCTGCAATGAGCTCAGTGAAGGACTTTAAACCAGTCAAGACCAAGGAGACAGAAGAGACGTTTGCTGGGGTTTCTGGGAAAGGAAAAGGCAGCACTTCTCAAGTGCTGCGGAAGGAGGACTTCCTTCCTCTGGACGGGAAGATCTGAGACGCGAGGTCTGGAGCTTGGCCCCTGTAGGAGGAAGTCGGTCCCAGGGAGAGACGGCGAGAACGTGGCCTTGCAAATCCAGAGTGGTGTCATTGGTTAAATTGTATTTCCAAAAAGACGTTCTATCCATCAGTTAGGAAATGGCCTTTTCTAAGGGGAGTAATTCAATGCCTGGCATACAGCAAGTGCTCGTGGAATGTTTAAGAAATGGGGTTCTCTGGTTACTTGAATTTCTGATTAATTGAATGTTAATTAGAAACTCTCTCTCCAACATACAGAACCCACCATTCCCTCTCTTTAGAAAATCTGTGTAAAATGTCCGAGTGCACTTTCCTTCCTTAGTAATTACAGCATAGTGAGCATAATTGCATTTTTGATTATTAGGGATTTTACAGTGCCTCAGGGTTGTCAGAGTATAAATTCTCACTGTACAATATTTTACATGCAGGAGTTGAAGAAATTGGGCTAAATATGGATTGATCTTGGGACATTCTCCAGAAGTTTATTAAAAAACAACAACCCCACAACACCATCACAACAATATCTACTAGTTTTCATTGTCCTTTGAATTTTTCTTTTAAAACTAATTTGTGCAAAAATGTAATAAAATTTTTTATCAACTGGATTATTGTTAAGGAAAATTTTGTTAATTTTTTTATAAACCATGTTTATATTGGCATCAGTAACTGTGCGATAAACTGATTAACTTGGGGCAAGGGTGGAGATGGCCATTAAGGACCTGACATTGGCACCAGGAGTTTTCGCAGTGAGGTGATACAGGGACTAAACGTGATTGTGTGGAGACCCAGAAATGATCCGTGCTGACTGGTGTTTGTGAGTTCAAGGGGTGAGCTGGATGTCAGTGCCAGGGCACCCAGCAAGCAGGAGCTGTGGCTCATTCTTGTTCTGTTTCTTTTGAAGAGTGATAGCCCGGTACTTCCAGATTTTCCCATAGCCTGTGGCTACAGACAACCCGCCTGGGCATGTAGAGATGGTGACATAGAGGGAACACACCGGGAAATACTAGCTTCATCTTTTCTAGTTCCTCTTCACTTCTAGCCTGATACCACTGGAGGAGTCGGGAATTTGGGATCAGGGTCATTGATTCCTCTGTTCCCGTCAGCGATATGAGGAATAGCCAAGGTCAGAGGTCAGAGGGGGACACCCCATCTCATGAACTGTTCCAGTCACCTTAGCGCTAACATAACAAGATTTGGCTCAGTTGGTCAATCACTGAAGATGGCATTGGGACTGGCTATTGGAAATCAATCGGCAGCGGGGACATTTTTTATTGTGACAGTCAGACATCCCCGGAACCATATCTAGCAGCCTGTCTGTCCACAGAGACATACCCTCGCTTCTCTGGAGGGGGACAGGAGTGGGCACGTGTCCCCCCCCCCCCCCCCCAATCCATATGCTAAAGCTCTAACTTCTAAGACCTCAGAACGTGACTGTATGAGTAGACAGGGATTAGACTCACGGTTCAAAGGTGAATTATGTGAAAAGGATGTCATGAGGGTAAACCCTAATCCACTGTGACTGGCGTGCTTCCAAGAAGAGGAGGTGAAGGCAGAGGGAAGCGCAGGGGAAGATGACGTGAAGACGGAGAACGAAGGCGGCCGTCCACAAGCTAAGGAGAGACCCGGAAGGAACAAGCCCGCTGACACCGTGACCTCGGACGGCTGCTGCCCAGGCGGAGAATAAATGTCTGCTGTGCAGGTCACGCCGTCTGGGGCACTTCGTTGTGGCCGCCCTAGCAAACCCGCACAGGAGCTGGTCAGGAAAGGGGCCGACCGACATCAGGGGCCAGGGATGGGATGAAGAAAGTACAGGTCAAGTCAGGAAGGGAGGGAGGCATCTCGCCAGCATCTGTGCTGCAGCACCAGGAAGCAGAGCAGGAGCAGTCGCTGCCTGGGGCCCGCGGTGGCAGAGGGTCCCCCCTCTTTGTCCGAAGCCTCTTGAAGTTGCACTTTCCCCGCCTGTCCCAGGGCCGGCTAGTCATCAGGAGGCTCTCTTCTCCGGCGGCTCAGAAACTGGCACTGGACAAGTTAAAAGTCTGTCTCTGTAGCTTTTCCAGCTTCGCCTGTCCTTTGCAGGGTCATCCTTCATGTGAGGGCTGATGTTATTGACCCGTGTCCGCGGGGCACGGCGTGGAGCTGTGTTTATCGCAGTGATGATGGATTAAGCTCCGGTGGTAAATGCCTCTCGCCAGTCTTCCCTGCGAGCATGGCCTTGCGTTTGTGGAGAAATCGCAGGCGTTTCCTGGAAGACGATGCGTTTGCTGAAGAACTGATGAGCTCGAGACACCGTCCATAATCCGGGGACTATCTTCATGCTAACTGTGTTTTTCTTCTTTCCTTTGAAAATACGATTTGACTTGGGTCATTCCTCACTAGCATCGTGCCATGTTCATTTTACTGATGGACAGAATATTTCACTCCCAAGCCCTTCAGCTGTCATTGGTCTGAGGGGTAGCAAAGAGGAGTTCGATAGTCTACAATCTCAGAATTCCACAAGGGAGATGGGTAAACGGGATTCTAACATGAGAAAGATGATCCGATGTGCTATTCCATCGATTTCATTAGGAGAAGCAAAGGGGAGAGGTGGTGATTCCAACGTGGGAGTATCCGGAGGAAAAAGCTGTGAGTCAGGTTTGGAGGGCTACAGAGCAGACCCCGGCTGGGACAGGGCGTTCAGGAGGGGAGGGCAGCCTGAATATGTAGGGAGGCTGGAGGAAGCAGTGCCTGCTCCAGCGCAGAGCATCAGCCAGAGGCAGGCGAGTGCATGTGTGTGTGTATGTGTGTGTATGAGTGTGTGTGAGTGTGTATGTGTGTGTATGTGTGTGTGTGAGTGTGTGTGAGTGTGTGTGTGTGAGTGTGTGTGAGTGTGTGTGTGTGTGAGTGTGTGAGTGTGTGTGTGTGAGTGTGTGTGTGTGTGTGTGTATGTGTGTATATGTGTGTGAGTGTGTGTGTGTGAGTGTGTGTGTGAGTGTGTGTGTGTGTATGTGTGTATATGTGTGTGTGAGTGTGTGTATGTATGTGTGTATGTGTGTATGTGAGTGTGTGTATGTGTGTGTGTATGTGTGTGTATGTGTATGTGTGGTATGTGTGTGTGTGTGAGGTAAGACTAGCAGGGTGACGCAGGGCAGGCTGAGGGGTTACCACCAGCTCTCAATAAGCCAGACAGGGCTGCTTCCCAGGCCGTTGTTCAGGTGCTGGACCTCTTTGACCTCTTTGACCTCTTTGACCTCTTTGACCTCGGCCCAGTAGCAGGGCCGCTGCGCTGCTGCCTGTATCTCGCCCCCTGGCAGAGCGGCCCTCCCAGGGGGCCGAGCAGGTGCCGCCCAGCGGCCATTAGGTGGTGCTGCCGCCCCACAGTCCTCGCTGCCAGGTCCTGTCTCCTTTGCTGTGGGAGCACTGTCAGGGGAGACTCTAAAGGGGAGGTGGCTGAGATTTCTCTATCATCTGTGAAACTTACCGATACCCCACCCTCCCCCAACCCTCTGCCTCACAGGGAGCCAGTACCTGCTGCCGGGAGGGGCTGCCTGGGCCGGAACAGCCTCTGAGCGAGGCACAGGTTCGCCCTCACAGCGGGTTTTCACGTGTCACAGTTCCAGGGGCAGGGTAGGAGGGTTCTCACCAAAGCTGTTGTGTGAATCAATGCAGTGCCGTCTGCGGAGACGGACTCACGCAGGAGAGCGCTGTGATGTGGAAGTCTCCCGAGACGGATTTATGGAAAGAGTGTATCTGTGAGTCAACCTGCATGGCTATTGAACCATAGGACACGGAATCACACTGGATTGCCCTGGTGATACTTATTCATATTAATTCCTTTTAATAATCCTTAATTAAATTACATAATTGAAGTTACAAGTACAACTAAGCGTGCTTGGATTGGGAACAGGAACCCCCTCTCGCTAAGCACCCACCTCCGGGCGAGGGCGGAATTGCGTGGGTGCCAATGAGTGTCTCCCAGCTGTGGGAATGGGTGTTTCCTGGGCGCCAACTAAGCCAGCGAGAGCCCCAGTTTGTGCTGCCTGGTTGGCAAGAGGCCGGCTAAGAGGGTTTTGGCATCATTGTCATCAAGTCTGCAGTCCCTGAGAGCTCTTCCACACTCACTGCACCCACAGGACGGGGGTCCTCAGATAACGCCTCCTGTCTTATCTTCAACAATTGCCACCTGGAGCCCTTAACAACCCAGCCTGGTCTTGGGGAGACACGGGTCTTTATTGCGGCAATAGAAATTTATAAATTAATGCAATCAGTGGGTTAAAATACTTCTGAGCGCCAGGTTTCTCCAACAGTATGTATATCAAGTTTTTTTCTAGGGTTTTCTTCCTGCTTTCCCAAAAGACATAGGCCTTATAAACAACGGGACATTTCTGTATTCAGCAACAATAGTAGACCAGCCCTCAGTGTCGCTTAACATGGGAAACCAGTGCTGTGTGTCTGTCGGAGCCGAGCGGCGGAGAGGGACTTTACTGCCCCAGGAGGACCGGAGGCCTCGGAGCCGGCACTGCCCGCTCACCAGGCAGCCTCGTCCTCCTGCGTGTCCCAGCTCCAGGCTCCCGCCTGCTGCTCTGCCTAATGACAGGTTGACTCAGCCCGGGAGCTCCTGACCCTTCCTGGGCCCCCGGCGCCTGCTCACCCCTGACCTCAGCCCTCGGAGAACGAGAAGCAGATCTTAATGAGAGGAGGGGGGCGGGCAGTGCTGCCTGCGGGCATCTGGCTGCACTCCTGGCACCGATGCCTTGACTGGAGTTCTGAATCGCTCTGAACTCCATCTGCAACGCAGCTCCCTCCATCTTGGGCAGCATCAGGGCTACACAGCTCCTTCCCAGGAAACCCTCCCAGGATCCATGCTGCGCTGTGCGGCTGGGACACCAGCACAGCAGACGTCCTCTCAGTGGTTGCTTTTAAGGAAATCGCAGCGACGGGGGAGTAGGCACGTTGGTAGCGAGTGTGTGTTTGACATGACGTCAGGGGCCCCGGTGGGTGGACGTGAGCAGGAACGCTAGGCCAGGAGGGCCGGCCTGCTCGCTGCGGGCCTGTCTGCAGGATTCTCACCCAGCGCCGGGCGGGCGCGGACGGGGGTTTCCGGGCGCTCGCGGAGGCCACCGCGCCGGCCTGGGATTTAAGGATATTTTCTTTTCTTTTCTTTCTTTCTTTTTTTTTTTTTTTTTTTTTTTTTTTTTTTTTTAATATATTTTATTGATTTTATACAGAGAGGAAGGGAGAGAGATAGAGAGTTAGAAACATTGACGAGAGAGCAGCTGCCTCTTGCACACCCCCTACTGGGGATATGCCCGCAGCCAAGGTACATGCCCTTGACCAGAATTGAACCTGGGTCCCTTCAGTCCCCAAGCTGACGCTCTATCCATTGAGCCAAACCGGTTTCGGCTAAGGATATTTTCAAGTTGGGGTGGTGGGCGTTCTGTGCTGTCAGGTGCCTCGGGGGGGGGGGGGAGCCGTGAGAGTGGCTTCTTGTCCTTAGAGGTTTCCTTCCTTCCTTCCTTCCTTCCTTCCTTCCTTCCTTCCTTCCTTCCTTCCTTCCTTCCTTCCTTCCTTCCTTCCTTCCTTCCTCCCTCCCCCCTTTCCTTCCTTTCTTTCTCCCTCCTTCCTCCTTTCTTCCTCCTTTCTCCCTCCCTCCCTCCCTCCCTCCCTCCCTCCCTCCCTCCCTCCCTCCCTCCCTCCCTCCCTCCCTCCTCCCTCCTTCCTGGGCATTTTGGCAGTGCTGCGTGTGGGAGATTGCCGGGATCCCTGTGGGAGGGCAGAAGAATGCTCCCTCCACGCGGGCGCTGGGCGCTGTCTCCCTCTGCAGGCCTGAGCTGGCCGCTGTTGCTGTCACAAGTGGGCCTCCTCCAGGTGGAGGAGGGATCTGCAGCGCCAGGGAGAAGCGATGCTGACTTCCATTCTTCCCAGCTGGGCACTGTGTCCCGGGTAGGACCCGAGGGGGACATCCCCACCGGCACTGGCACATCCTCCCAGCCGTGGCGAGCCGTTCCGTCCGGAGCTCTGCTGTGGGTCATCCCACGAGACGGCTGTTCACCTGCTCTTCTTCTTTAAAAAAAAAAAATTTTTTTTTATTGATTTTGTACAGAGAGGAAGGGAGAGAGAGAGTCAGAAACGTCGATGAGAGAGAGTCATCGATCAGCTGCCTCTTGCACACCCCCTACTGGGGATATGCCTGCAACCAGGGTACATGCCCTTGACCGGAATCGAACCCGGGACCCTTCAGTCCCCAAGCCGATGCTCTATCCACTGAGCCAAACCAGTCCCGGCTCACCTGCTCTTCTTTAGGGTAAAGACGTAAACGCATCCTCGGAAGTTGCCGGAACAGGGCATTCCACGGTGAGATATTTCCTGCCCCCTCCCCTCCAGTTTTCTCGTTTCCACGGCAACACTTGGCTCTGCTGGCTCCTCCAGGTGATTGCTCCATCGCCGCTATCTCTCCTGATGGCTCTTCGGGCGCGTCGTCATCCGCATCCTTTGACTGTCAGCAGTCACATCTGACCCCTACCACCCGGCCTCTGGCGATGTCGGCTCCAAAGAGCTGAGAAGTGAAAAAACGTGGAGTGTAAATCCCAAGAGCTACAGTGCACCGGGCTCACTCTCTCCGTCCTCTGCCGAGTTTCCCACCGCGCCAGCGTGACCCTCCGCCGGGGTGTGAACACGCTCGTCACTATAGGAAGATCCATGGGGCTGTTGCTACTGCTCTTGTTTGTTTTTGGAGAAGGAGTGTGGGTTTCCTTGGAGGAAATGGTGTTGTGAGCCCCGCTGTTTACCCCGCGGGGTGAGATGGGAAGGGAGTCCCGCACCCCAGCCTTTAGGGTGATCGCTGAGAGCTGCTGTGCGCTGGGAAATGTGGGGTATGGGGACCAGGGTCTAACTTTTACTTGGGAAATCTAGAGAAGGGGCGGGCTCCGTGTTCTGAGTTTGTCAGCACAGCTGTAGGGGTGTCCCATGGGGGGAGGCAGGTGGAGCCTCCATTCCTGCTGAGGGCCGGGCAGAGGGCTGACTGCAGGCCTGGCACCTGGAACACAGCCCCGCAGCCCATCTGAGTCTTACAGGCCAGGAGCTCCCAGGGGTGGGAATCCCCAAGAATTAAAAAACAGAAGAAAACACATACTGCCTATAGGGGAGAGCAAGAGCAGTTGCCAGACCCGTGTGTCAAAGCTACCCAACCCGTATGTTTATTTGGTAACTCTGGTAACTGTGTGTCTCCTCCCGCTGGCCACAGCTGAGCGAGCCACCGTGCAGGGCGAGGAGGAGAGGAGGGGAGCAGGTGCGGGTCACACCTCCTTCCTGGGAGCCAGGCCGCTGCCAGCTGTGGCCTGAGCGAGGGGGCAGGGAGCGCTCCTCACGCTGAAGACGAGGGATGGCATCCTTCTGGTCAGGAAACGTTCTGGCGCCTGACTCTGGTTTTGCGAACACACGTGATCCGAGGACGGGGTTTGATGGGAGGGAGCCAGCTTTGCTTCAGGGACTGGGGAAAACTATTGCCTCTGAGTAAACGCTGAAAGGGACAGAAAGAGGTAAAAATAAATGTGTTTTGGTGCCATTGACACCCATGTCCACATGTCTGCTGGGCGGAGCAGGGCTGTGGAGAGGGGAGACATAGGAGTGACACTGCGTGTGGGCGCAGGGGCTTCAGAGGAAGTAGCCGCGAGCAGGGAGCAGGAGAAACCGGAGGATTTCTGCGCAAAAATAGCAGGTTAAACCCTGGAACTTCTTCCCAAGATCCTGTAAAGCAATTCTAACATGATTAAAAAAAAGTCTTACTTCCCAAAGGATAGGAAGGACAGAAGAGGAGGCGATAACCACACATTTTGCCACCTGGGAAGCAGGCGGGTGTGTGGTGAATGGGAGGCGAAGCTGACGTAGAGAAAGATGAAATCCAACTCCATTTACTCCGAATCTGCAGCTCAGAAATGGGAACCACCTGGAGCTACTAGAAGTTATATAGACCAAATGAGGAAACTTGGCCCAGGTGGCGTGGCTCGGTGGTTGAGCTTCAACATATGAACCAGGAGGTCACGGTTCAATTCCCGGTCAGGGCACAGGCCCAGGGTGCAGGCTGGATCCCCAGTGTGAGGCAATCAGGAGGCAGCCGATCCATGATTCTCTCTCATCATGGATGTTTCCATCTTTCTCCCTGCCTCTCTCTAAAATAAATAAAAATATTTTAAAAAAATGAGGAGAATTGGTTGAAAGTTGGCTTTTGAAGTGGTCAGAAACCCAGGTTGCCAACTCAAAAACCAACAACGCCGGCAGAAAGAGGCTTTATTTTTTCTGGAGAGGGAAACGGGGCTCGTTTTCCGTACAAAAACGGGGGATACAGGGCATGTATGGAACCCTGGCTGTTGAGTGCAACCCCCGGCCTTCTTCCCACATTCGGCCTCCAGACATCGGCGGCCAGGCCTCGGGGGAGGAGGGGGATCTCTTTCTCCAAGCAGAAAGGCCTGGAGACAGGTACCAGGCTCTTCACTGGAGCCGACAGGCGGGTTGCCCTCAGCGAAGCCCACGGTGGTGAGAAGGCCCACGCTTGTGTTTGGAGAATTTGTTTCCCACGCTGACATATGAGGAGATGATGGGGGCGACGGGTTCTCTGAGTGAAGTGTCCGCTACGGCTGAGGGGGGCGATCCCTGAGCAGCAGGAGCCCCGAGGGAGACTGAGGAGGGAGAGAGAGAAAGATGCCAGGAATGACTCACCTAGCTGTGCCAGTCTCGGGACCTGCGTTCCCGGTGGACAGCGCTCACCGATTGCCTGGCAACAAAAGCTTCTACTTTTAGACCATAAGCAAGTGTCAGGACAAACAAACAAAGAGGAAACTAGAGAATATGAGAAGCTTGTCCTCCTCGGCCCCCTGCAGGGGTCAGACTTCTTAGGTCTCTATAAATATACTAGAGGCCCCGTCACAAAATTCATGCACGGGGGTGGGGTGGGTTGAGGTGGGGTGAATGTGTCCCCCAGCCCAGCCTGCACCCTCTCCAATCTAGGCCCCCTCAAGGGAAGTCCAATGGGCAGTCAGACATCCCTCTCACAATCCAGGACTGCTGGCTCCCAACCTCTTGCCTGCCTTCCTGATTGCCCCTAATAGCTTATGCCTGCCATCCTGATCAACCCCTAACCACTCCCCTTCCAGCCTGATCTACGCCTAACTGCTCCCCTGCTGGCCTGATTGCCCCTAATTGCCCTCCCCTACCGGCCTGGTCACCCCTAACTGCCCTCCCCTGCATGCCTGTTTCCTCCCACCTGATCCTCCCCTGCCAGCCATCTTGTCCACATGGGGACAGCCATCTTTGACCACACAGGGGTGGCCATCTTGTGTGTTTGAATAACAGTCAGTTTGCATATTAACCTTTTATTAGAAAGGATCATTCCTTCCCCCCCTCTGATTCTGATAGTAACACAGGCCTGACAAGGAAAACATAAGGGATCCCGCACGTGTCCTCTCTCCAACCCATGGTCCTCTTAGATTTGGCTGCTGGCTTCCCACCCATCCTCAGAGGTAGGGGTCAGGACTCATTTTCAATCCCCGAGGACCCCCTTTCCCGGCCTCCATTGCTTTCACCTCTCAGCCCAGCTCCCAGGACACTTCACGGAAGGTAGAGCCATTTCCTCAAACGTCAGAGAAGGACCCACACAAGCTGCCCCCTCCTCCTCGCTTTAGTGCATTTCAGGCCCAGCAGTCCGGGAGCCACAAAGGACATTTTTTTTTTTTTTAAACAACCAAGAATTTGGACAAGTGAGTGCTTTTCCAACATCAAACAATCCACAGTCAGGATTTATCATCTGTGGTGTCTCTTAGTGTTTCCAGAAAACATCTCTCATTCTGCTAATTAGCAATCTCCAGCGCTTTTGAAAAGGAGCCTTACGTGAGCCATCTGTAAGCAGGCGACAAAGTTCTGTGAAAACTGATTGAATAATAGGGAAAAAAGAGACAAGCCTTTGAGAGAACAAAATGGGTGTAATAATGTGAGAGGGAACTGGTAAGAAGGGATGTAATGGTTAGATTAAAATGACGTCTGACGATTACTTGCCATTTGAACCGAGGTGAAGAAAATCAGAATTACAATACTCTTGTGATTAAACTTTGATGAAATGAAAATGTCATCATTGCTGGATGGGAATTGCTTATTAGAGTTCAAAGAGGCTGAATGACTTAGCCACAATGCACCACCACCACCACAGGGCTGCGTTTTTTCAGCCGAGAAAGGCCAAGCTCTTCTCAACCCTGCCTCTCGGCACGCCCCAGAGGAATCTCAGCCTCTGGGTTTCTGGTTCTGAGGCCGTTTCCATAAGATGGGCTTTTGGAACAACAAGGTTTTGGTAGGTTTTGACATTGAAATTCCGCAGTAGCTTCATATGGCGAATCATTCCCAGGAGCCAGGAGCAGAGAATGTAGGCTCATGATTTCTCTTTTGCAAGGAAATAAGTTTTAGAGGCCAGCCTTCTAGAGAGAAGTGGGAGACCCTGTTTTCATAATGCATTTGTTGATGAAAATAAATATTCAGTGTTCTTTTATTCCATGGAGGGAGTCTAATTTCCCTTTAGCTTGACATTTTGACAATTAAAATTGCGATGAGGACAAACGTTTGTTGAAGACAGTGCACAGGACAGTTCTGCTGGGCACTGATTTCAGTGTAGGATGAGGGCACGGGGCCTTAGCACAGGGACTATCTCTGCATTTGGGTACCATCATCTTAACAGCTCCTGCCCTGGGTGGGAGCAGGAGTCTGGGAGCCCCTCTCCACTCACTTTGCTGTTACTGAGGGGTCCCACCCACTTGCCCACCCTTCCTCTAACCCACCTGCCTTCCCTCCCTCCCTCCCTCTGACCTACCTTTCCTCTCTCCCTCTACCCCACCTGCTTTCCTTCCCTCCTTTCTTCCCTCCCTCCCTCTCTCTTTCCTTCTTTTCCTTTATTTCTCTTCTGGGAGGCCAAAATTTAAGCAAATGATTTTCACAGTCATTTGCTTAAATTTCACAGGTTGTACATCTCTATATTTCTAAGATTTTTATCTTCTGAGAGTCTGGGTAAAAATAGTGGGGAAGTGATCCACAGTTCTGTAGTTCGGAAACAAGGAGGTGCTCGATGTGTTCAGTTCTCCTTTGTCAATGAAAATGCCTCTCTTCTCATCGCTGAAGGAAAGGGAAAGTACTGGCCATGGTCATTCTATCCTACTGCTTCCCAAAGCGGTTGGGTTGCCATTTTAACAATATTATAACTTGGCCCACTCAAAAATACTCTATTGCCTTATCTAGGGTAAGTCATTATAGCTGAGCTTGGTTGTTGCCAAACACCATTTCATTGATTCCCTTAATAACATATTATATTTAATAAGTAAATATAATTTATTAAACATTTTATATAGCCTTGAACAAAATAGGTATTCAAGTATATATATTGATTAGGTGATTAATGGGTAAAGAAGAATTAAAGTACATATTACAAATTTGACAAAGAGAACTTGTCAACTTTGATAAATGAAAGACCAACCGAGAAAGCTGAGGTAAAAGGGAGAAGGTCTGTTGAATGAGGGGTTTTTGAAATACCCCCACTCACCAAAAAAGCCTTGTTCAAAGCTCCTTTCAAAAACACTTGGTAAGTTTAGCTGGTTTATCTTTGTGGCATTTGCACTTGAATATGTAAATCTTCCTTGCAAGGTGGTCAAAGTGATAATCAGAGGTTGAGTCAGGAAAATAGAGAGGTTCAAACACACTGCAATCTCCCCTGGATATGAAAAGTCAAGGAAAGAACAGATATGGAGGCTGGGACACGTGGAGCCCGGGGCACCACAGGCGAGAAACCACACAAGGCGGTGGCTGGGTGTGGAGTGGCCATGGACTGTCTGTCTGGGGTCGACACCTACCTTCCCACTTACAGCTCTTTGGCTGTCAACAAGTTACTTACCTCCTGAGACCTCAGTGTCTTCACCTATAAAATGGGGGTCAGAGCAGTAGCTACCGTGTGCAGCTTCTAAGACACACGAGTGCACTGTGTCAAGTACACGTCTGGTGCAGAGTTAAGTGTTCAATCATTGAAAGATGTTATTATTATTGAAATGCAGAAGATCTTATCAGAAACTTGGCAACACTCTCTTTCTGGACCACTAGTAAATGAATCATACCTTAATAGATTTTATATAATGTTTTCCCAAACAAATTAATAAAAATTGCCCTAAATTGTCCAAAGTTCCCTGGAGGAAAGCCATGGCAGCCCTGCTCTCCTGGTGACTTCCCGCAGGTCTGTCACACTTGCCCAGGCCTGTGGCCCTTAATTTGTCGCTCCTTGTTGGTGCTTTTAGAGGGATCCCCTCGAATAGCTATATATATTTCTTGCTACTTACGGAAACATGTCTGATGGGAAATTAGGTTGATAGATGAGGGAGAACTTTGTGTGGTTTAGGGGAATAACATTGGTAACTGGGATTCATTGGGATGTGGGTTCCAGCTTTTGCTTTACCACTAGGTATGGTTTTGGGTAATTCACTTAATCTTGGTTTCCTCATGTTTGGAAATGAGAATGATAGTAATGTTTATCACACAGTGAGCCTTCAAGATCAAATGATTGAGAATAACATTTATACATCCTAAAGACCCATATGTATACTTGTAATAGATAATTATTCTAATAACGCATTCCTCTGTTACCATTCTGATTCAGGGCCAATGCTCTTATAAGGGAAGAAGGAATATAGGGTATGATTTTCATCTGTTCACAGATTAACTCAATACCTCCAGATTGGACTGCTTCTTCCATCCATCCATCTATCCATCCACCCATCCATCCACCCATCCATTTATACATCCACCCATCCACCCACCCACCCACCTCACATTTATTGAGCACTAGCTATGTCATCACTGTTCTATGCACAACAATTACAAACATCAGTGTCATGATTTCCCAGCGACTCCTGTACACGTGGAGGCAGCATAATTCAACTCAGCCTTTTAGAGTCCTCAATGTCTTCTTAAGCCTGAGGGGTAAAGAGATAGAAAAACTAAAAAAATAGTAAGAATTAATTTAGATGGCGTATTGTTTTGGACATTTTCCAAGCAGGATAATTATCTAAAGTCAGGCTGACATTTATATCTCTAGCCTTCCATGCTTGTTAAAATGCCTTTCTTACTGGAATTCTCATTGAGCTAAATTTCACCTAACATCTGGCCACCGAATAAATGTAGCCATGAAAACATGTCTTGTTGCCTACACACTAGGTGTACATTTTAGAAATCCAGTTAGCGTTTCATTCGTTTTTATGCATGTTCCTTTTATTTTTCCTTAGCATCTGAGCTCATTTCAGGCTTCTAACTGGAATGATAAGAATTCAGATAGATAGCCAGTGCCTGTATAGCAGCACAACCAACTAGATTAGAGTTTAGCACCGTGTGGCATTTCCTAGTCGCTGTAAGATGTTCCCTGAAGTTCTTTATTCATTCATGAAATGAGCATTTGTTAAGTGAAATGTCAAGCCTAGCGATCCATACTGAGTACTGTGAGATGCAACATAATTCATGGAGATCAATAAATAATACACAGTCTTGGCCCTCAAGGTGTTTAGAACCTAGAGGGAAGACAGACTTACACAGACAATTGTCCTCCAACGTGACGAATGCGGTGAGAGAGGCTCAGGTCCACCTGGCTGCCGAGGCATCACTTACTACTGGTTGATGGGTTGTACACAAGAATGATTATCCCCAATCCTTCCCCGAGGGTCTATAGCCTCGAAAATCGAGGAGCCCCTCAAACCAAGGACTCAAGGGGGTAAGCCAGTACTCAGAGCACCTGTCTTATCCACCTGCATGGCAGGACCTAAGGATGGATCATCTGCTTGGCAACACCACCTTCATCTGAGTCACAGTTGTGTGTCTTCCCTTCTAGACTCATGGCCATGATAGCTGATATTCCATGAGTGAATGAATGTTCAAACATCACCCGGCACCCTGCGTACCTTTTAAAACATTAAAACGTTTATTTTCACAAGCTTAGTATTATGAGATACAACATAATTCATGGAAATCAACCACAGTGCTAATACTTTAATAGATTATCCCAAATATTAGACATTACAGTTTAAATCTCCTTAACATTAACTCAAACGGTGGAATAACATTTCAGTTAATAAATGATTGTGCCTATAACCATATGCTCAGTTTATTCTCACCAGTTTATCATGAATTACAATTTCTTTGTGATTTGGGTCATAAACATGATAAACTATTGTTTATATATTTTCATAAATTGCCTGTGTATTTAATTAATCCCGAAGAGAATCTAGAAATATCTCCCAATGGGCTCTATAAATTAAGTACACTTTTTAGCTCTTGAATTTTAACACGCCCGGGTAACACCATAACGGCTCTTAAATTTACTTAAGTAATTATTCCACATGTTGTATAGCATTTATTTGATAATGTATTTTATAAGCCATAGTTATTTTGTGAATGTGTGCAGCCACATGTTTTGGGCCCTGAATCAAGTGTCTTCTGGGTAGTTCGGAAAAATGATGGGCTTCAAAAGTTACTGCTGTTTTGAGGTGACCTACCACTGTCCCATGCAGAGAGAGAAAACGGGTGGCAAAAACACGTGTCTTGTACTTTCCAGAGTTACCACACCTTCCTCATACTTCTGATGCTCTCAACACACCATGAGAGACAGAATTACTATTCCTGTCAGGTCTAAAATATTCTGACTGGGCATGTTCTCTAGGGCTCACGAGGAGAATTTGTATTGGCTTCAAGGCTATTGGTTAGGGGCTCTCTCGAGCCCCCAGTGCCCTCTCCAGTGGCCACAAAGGTGACTTCTCTGTCCAATGATGACAGCAAGTGGGGATGGCGGGACAGGATGCAATACAGGGCCTCGCCAGAATCAGTGTTCGCCTTTGAATTTGCTCTTCTGCTTTGGAATTCTTCTGTTCATTTTGAAGTTTAGACCAGTAAGCGAGTCTCCTGGTTTCAGGGTCCGCGAAGAATATATATATGTTTTTAGAGTCAGACCTCTAGTAATTAATCAGACAGCTTAACGCCACCATCTATTTTATTCAGATGTGTTTGTCCTTCTTGTAAAAGTCTTCCAGCCAGAGCGACAGCTCTGGCTAGCACCCTCAACTGCATTAGGAAGTGGTCAGAGGTTAGGAAGTGTAAGGATGAAGGAAAGACCTCAAACAGCAGAAGCCGAGAGTGGAGAAATCTTAACGGTAGGCAGCTCCTCCGGTCCCAGCGAATCCTCCTTCCGGGTGAGCATTTAGGAGTCCTGGAAGGAAACGCTGTTCTTCACCGATGAGAACACTCATTCCAAATTCTGGGTCTCCGCTCTGAACACTTAAACAAATGACAACCCCTTCCCCCACCAGAACGCTCTGATAAACGTGCCCACGTGCAGTGTGGGGCCAGCTTGCGCAGCGGGGGCGGCTGCTGCACCTGCCTGCATGGCTTCCTGGCCGGTATAACTCATTCATGTCCTCCCCGTGCCTCCGCTCTGGTCTCCTCTCTGGGTCCCTGTGAGGGGCTCTCCTGGGAGCAGCGAGGCCTTCGTTAACAAGAAGGGAGTGAGGGAGAAGCCCCGTCTCCTTCTCCTGCGCCGGGAGGCTCTGGCGCCCCCCAGAGGCACAGACCCTGCTGCGGCGGGGCCATTAGGAAGGCACCGTCTCATCCCTCTTCCGGGCACAGCCGTGAGTGAGACACAAGCCACGCTGTACCATGTGCAGGGAAAAAGGTGGGCTGCAAAAATATATTTTATGGTGTTTACAGTTATAGGGCCTTCCTCTCCTAGTCCTTGAAATCATGCTTTTATTAAATCTAGAACAAAATAAAGATTAAGAGAAAATTATTCATACTCCCAAATCCCAAATGACATGTATATGTTTTTATGAACGAACACGTGTTCTGAATACCTACTATGTGCCAGCCACTCTGTTAGCTGCTGGGAAACGAAGCACAAAGACATCGTGTGTGCTTGTCTCAGCACTAACGCACTGGACGCTCTAACGGAAGTGAGTGGGGAGGAGGTAAGACATGGCCGAGTGAGGGGATCTGAGCCCGTGCGCTGCAGAGGCTGGGGGGGGGGGGGTGTGCTTCGCTTGTCCTCCCGAGCCTGCTTTTGAACTGAGATGTTTGCAAATGACCTTCTGAGTGGAACCACCACCGGCTTCAAGTCTTCAGTGTATATCGTACACACATGTAAAAGGCTGGTGTGAGGGATCCTCAGCATTGCATCTGGTTCCTGTAGATGCTCCCCCACACAGGAAGCAGCCTGCACCACCCTGAGAAAGGGGCCTGGGGCTTGGCACCTGCTGGGAAAACGTGCCAGTGGCCGGGCCGGCGTGGCTCAGCAGTTGAGCGTCGATCTATGAACCCGGAGGTCAGGGTCCGTTTCCCATCAGGGCACATGCCCTGCTGTGAGCTCAATCCCCAGAAGGGGGCGTGCAGGAAGCAGCTAATCAAGGATTCTCTCTCTTCATTGATGTTTCTCCCTCTCCTCCCTGCCTCTCTGACGTCAATACAAATATATTTACAAGGTGCCAGTGGCCTCCTGGCACAGCGCTGGGGTGATGACGTCACGTGCCACGTTCCTGGCACCGAAGAGAACCTGGGTGCGTAGAGGTCCATATCTCCGGCCACAGACACAGCTGCCTCAGCGCCGAGACGGCGCCCAGCTGGGACTGTGCGAGAGCAGACAGCCCTCCACGATCAGCTGATTACAAGCCGTTCTCTGCAGCGACCGGCCGGCTTTTGCTCAGGGGAAGCGCGCTGTGCAGCGCTGTCTAAGGGAAAGGCTGGCCGCTCAGCAAAGGTGATAGAAACCGGGCGGCAGAGATCATTCTACTGACAGGAAGGCAAAGCGGTACAGGAACAGACAAAACCATTTTGACAAATTAACAAGTCAGTAAGGAAAATACTTAGAAAACGTGTTGGGTTATGTACAGTATCCCTCCTAATGAAAGACTGGCCACCTGCTCAGCTTCGAACACAGGATGCTCTGATGGCCTCGCCCTTTTATTTCTCAGCCACGCTGTTCCTCGTCTCGCGTGCGTCTTCCTTCATTAAATACCATTGCCCCGCAGTGGCCACAGTCAGCTCACTCCATGAGAAGTGAGTCAGCATCAGAGGGCGGGACCAGGCAGGGCCAGCACACACCTTCTCGTTGGACAGAGCTTACTAGTCAACAAAAAGCCCAAACTCACCTATTATATTTTGTTATCAAAAATACTTCTCAGCTAATGTTTATCTACCGATAACCAAAGTTACAAACGAACAAAACCCCTAGTTTTGCCAATAAATTAAAAAATGTAAGCAAAGTCGTTAAGAGGTTAAAAGCTTAGCCTGTCATCCCCACGTGATGGAGTTGAGGCTGTGCACTGAAAACAGAACTCCTGTCCAATGCCAGAATTCAGATTCCCCCGTTCCCGTGGTTTCCCTATGATGGTTCTTCCCTCCCACCCTCGTGAGACCTCATGAATCAGCTTGTCCTGAATCTCAATAGATGTCTCTTACTATCTGGCTGTTTGGCTGGATAGAGCTAACTCATATATAGCGTTTCTGAACATTCTTCCCATTTCTGGGTTTTAGTTCACATGATCGTAGGCATGAGGAGGAGGAGGAAGGAATATTATGAATTGGAGTTTGGAATTGGAAACATAAATGGAAATAACCTATTAGCATGGCCCTTGTGGATGTACCCTTCTGCCGAGGTAGTTTGTAAGCAAGGGACCGCTCATAGCAAGAGCCTCTCTGAGTGCACGTGGCTCTGTGACACTCGGGCTCTGCCACCGACCAACTTGATTTAATGGAATAATAAATGCTCCAGTGAGAAGTGATGGTACCAGTCTCCTGGTGGAGGAGGAACAAGCGGATTGGTTCGCCTACATTTTCTGTCAGGCGAGACTTAACCAGATCCTGATACGCACTCGAAACTGGTTACTACTGAGCGGCAACTAGATGCACTAGATGCATAGTTGCTTTGGGGATACTTTTAAAAGATTTTTTTTTTTTTTAGATTGGAATTCCCAATTGGTTTCTTCCATTCCTCCTCAGCCAAGAATGAAATGCTTGTTAGCTAGACTGAGTGAGATGACAGGACACAGGCCTACTTTACAACAAGTCCGTCTCCTTGATGGGTGGGAGGACCTCGGGGGGCAGCTCCACGGACGAGGGTCTGCTTTCAGTGCCAGCTTCTAGTCATACGGAGGACAGCACTTCCCCCGACGGGTCCTTGCCCTTCTTCTCCTCGCCCCGGTCCATGTCGATCACGTGCACCACGCCGGGCTTGAGGATCAAGTCCTCGGCCTCCACCTGGCTGCGGTTGTCCTCCACCTCCATGTAGCTCCCCTTGGTCTGCTGGGCTGCTTTGCTGAAGGCTTCTTTGAGGCGACGCTTGAGTTCCACGTCTGGGCAGAAGACGTACTCGTACAGGCCGCCAGCTAGGACCGCTCCGATGATTGGTCCAACCCAGTAGATCTGGGAGGAGAGGGAGGAGTTAGAGAACTCAGAGAAAGACCATCCCGTGAACAACTCCCGCAGGTAGAAATTAGCTGGCTTAAGTTAAGAGAGGGTCATGTGCGGATCACAGGGAATGAACTGTATGAAAAAGAGAGGAGCTGGACAGAATGAAGAAAAATACACCAAATCCACGTCAGAGAACCATCGTTAAATGACATTTGAGCAGAAAATAAGAAAAGACTGTTTTCTCTTTTTCTTTCATCAACGACTTGCTTTCCGTTTTCTGATGACCACCGAAGGACAGGTAGCCCCTCTTGGGTGGGCCTGCGTATGCATGGACATAAGAACTTGCAGCTAACACAGAAAAAGGTCTGTGAGTGCTTTGCTCGTGTTCTTGATGCCACCTCACAGGCTCCTGAGCTTCTCAGTCGTGCACAGTCTCCTCCCGGGAGCTCCTGCTGTCAGCACAGCGCGAAGAAGGCTATCAGCTCCCCGCTCAGCTCAGCTCTGTGCGTGTTTGCATCAGCGACTTCACTTCCTAACCCTCAATTCCTCACCGACTGAGCGGGGATTATAACAACACACAGATTATAACAACACATACCTCACGGGGTGCGGGATTAAATGGAAAGGAACTGAAATTTGATTACGTGCTTGTAGATACTGAACAGTTCTGGTGGCACAGTAACCTGTGCATCCCATGTTTCCCAGGTGATTTAAGATGCACGCGTCTAGGCTGGCCATCCCAGTAAGTCATCTCCGTGTGTGCCACGTGCTTTCCCTCTCTAACATGTGATGTGGCGTTTAACTAAACGCCTCCTGGCTCCTCCATTACTCTCCTGCAGAGCGCTCGCTCGCCCTTCCCGCCCGCGGTGAGCGGGAGGAGAGCCCTGCACTGCGTCCCCGGGTGCTGGCTGTCTGAGGATGAGCGAGCCAGGCCTCAGCGATGTTAATTCAGTAAACGAAAGCTTGTGTTGTATCACTTCTGTGTCTGGAATAAATTAAGTTTTGAGTTTGGGATAAACATCAACATTGGCTTTAGCGCATATGTAGGCTGTGGACAATTAGCCATTCATTCCAGAGATTCACGTGGGCTGCCCTAGCTGGTGTGGCTCAGTGGATAGAGCGTTGGCCTGAGGACTGAAGGGTCCCAGGTTCAATTCCTTCCCGCCAAGGGCACATGCCCAGGTTGCAGGCTCGATCCCCAGTAGGGGGAGTGGAGGAGGCAGGCGATCAGTGATTTTCTCTCATCATTGATGCTTCTATCATATTTCTCGCTCCCTCTCTTCTTCTCTGAAACCAATAAAGAAATATTAAAAAATGTTTTCTTTTTAAAAATTGATTCACATGGGCAACAAAAACCCCATTTATTGGGCACTGCCTCTGAGCCAGCTGTACTTAGTACTTTTCTCATAGCCTCTCATTTAACCCCAGCATCACTCTCTGAGCCGGGCATAATCAGAATTCATGCCTAGCAGCCCCTGAGCTGGGATTCCAGGCCCGTCTGCATGCAAACACTCTTTTGAACTATTACATCACTTTCCTCTGAGTCTTCTCATTTGAAAAAAAAAAAAAAAAAGTAACGAATGATTTGGGCTTCCAACACTCTCTGATTTTTAAAATCAGCACCCTCCCTGCAAAATCTAAAGAGAATTCAAGCTTGAAGCTAAAACTGAACATGTATACTGAACAGGGGAGCAGGGCAGAGTGGTTATAAGAACCACGTCTCCCATCTCCAGCATGAAAGACACCACGTGTGAGCTTCCCTCTGCAGGCCTTTCAGAGGAGCCCTCCGCTGACCGTCTTTACTCTCTGTTCCTTCAGTCAGATCTTCTTGGCTAGATTCACTCCACCAGCTACAAGTCCCACGGGAGACTGAATGCTGCACAATCACCACCCTACCCTCAGAGCACCTATGAACAAGGCATCGAGCTGCACGTGCTAAAAACGAACAGATCTGATTTTCAAATGGCTATTTCAAAACAAAGTCTTAAAGTACGTTGTATAAACTATAAAGGAAAATAATTTTATTCTTAAAAATTCAGAAAAGTATAAAAAAGAAAACTAAAATAATGTCATTATTATTTTGGTGTTATTTCTAGTCATCTATCTATCATCTATCTATCTATCTATCTATCTATCTATCTATCTATCTATCTATCTATCTATCTATCATCTACCTATCTATCTATCTATCTATCATCTATCTATCTATCTATCTATCATCTATCTATCTATCTGCAGATATATTTTAACTTAGTTTTAATTTTTACACACCATTGGACATTCACTTTCAGTAGGAGTAGGTTTGTTATAAAATAACAGGAAGAAACTTTGATTCAATCAACAAGCTAAGGATTTTCCTACTCTTTAAATTATCCTTAGTTTACCACACCCAATAAAAACGCATTTTCACCTGCATTTTAAAGTCCTCATAAATTGAACTAAATATTGTCATTTTTCTAAATTTTAATTGTAAAAAAAGTTTGAATTTAATAGGTTGGTTGAACTGAAAGTTGTGTCGTTTTCATAAGATCTATATACTGTCCATAAAAACATTTCCATTCCTGTTGCTGTGACAATTTTGTCGAGGCATACATTTAGAAATATCAGTGGCAAAATAACCAATCCGATGGGTTGTACTGTTGAAAAGTCTTGGCCTGTCTCGGTCCTGACTCTTGCTTTTGAACACCGACTCCGAGTTAGTCAATGGGGTGGATTTCTGTAAACACGTGGCGTGGATTTTTAGGACTGAATGCTCACCCTGGGCTGCCAATTGCTTCTCATTTGCAGTGTTTCCTGTGGCTGAACGGTGTGGCTGGGCCAGTGACCACTCCGTGCCTGAGACTAACGCACAGCTGACATCCTTTTATGTTCATAAACTAAACATTGTAAACTAGCACTCACAACATGTAAGTGACAGTAAACACTAGCCCCGTGGGAAATGCTTCTGTCTCATATTTATATTGCTTATTGTAAGTTAGCGTGTGAGTGGCCATCAACGCCGCTACATTACTCAGCTAAGGAATGAAAACTCCTTTTTGGAAGAAGCAACTGAAATGGAGTCGAGGGTGATATTTAAGAACAGGCACCCCTCTCTCTGGAAGCACGGCCAGCACATCAGTAGGTAGGCTAGGCGGGAGGCTGCAGGCAGGCCTTTTCGGAAAATCAGTTATTTTCCCGCTGTGGCTCCGGTGATCACAGCGTAAACATTCGCACCATTCACTCCTCGCCATCTGCGTTCAGATGCTTCCAACGTGCTGGCTATTAATTGGGTTCATGCTTTTGTAAACAAAAAAGATAACTATTTTTGCTATGGGCAGTGCTTTTTAAGCATTTCATTCTTTTTCTTCTCCTTCATCTTCTTTCTGCAAGTGTGTTTCCTCTTATTGCCAGAAAGGCTTTACTTTCAATTATTTAAAAACCATCTCCTCTCCACTGTCCTGATTTTAACTGGTTCCACACAGGCAACCTCTGTGGGCAATGCATTCTGCTGGAGTCTGTCAGATACAGTGCCCAGAGCCGCCCTTAAAAAAAAAAGACTATTACCGCAGCTCAGGGCAGATATAAGATGAGATGTTTTGCAACGGATCTGTGCTAGTCTCTCTTATGAAAAATGTAATCAGTAGGAGGTCAAGGTTGGGAGGAAGTAGGAGAAACCAGTGAGGAAAATAATGAAAAAAGCCAGAGCTCCATGGGTAACTGTCCTCAACGTGATAGTTACCCAGTGGTTTTCCCAATTTCCCATGATGACTGCGGGTCCGAATGATCGGGCAGGGTTCATGCTGGCACCGGTGTAATTGATCTGTGGGGAGAAAGAAACCAACTTCAGACTCTGCTGACACAGGCCTCCTGACAGGTCTCTTTCCGTGAGGTTTGCTACCATTTGCAATGCTACCCGAGAGCCGTCAAGATATGAAAATAAAAATATTCAAATGGTAATGGTACATGTGTTTTCAGCTGTATCACACCTGAGATCATCCATGTATGCTTGTAAGTTAAACGGTGATGAACATATCTTTTTCTTAAGTAAATCCATTTGGCCAGTGTATGTATTATTATGAATCCCAAGCTACAGTACAAAGTGGACTAGTGAGTCTTTTATAAATATTTCTGGTAATACTATAACCCTAAGAAGAGTATTTTTTCCTCATTTTTAGCTCACTTCCAATTATGACTTATTTTTTGTCTCTGATCTGTATAATAAATGTAGATGCAACTGAAAACAGGATAGAGCAGATGGACATCTTTTGCAAAAATGTATAGCAAATAAATTTTAAAAATTTATAAGGAATTTATGCTAAACAAAAAGTTTATAATAGAGACATCAAAAAAAAAAAAAAAAAAAGATGCTCGCTATCATATCAACATTCTCGTGGGAAAGCTGGTAAAGTAATCCCCGGGAAGGGACAGACATGGCTGCAGTGAAAGAATTCCAGCTGTAAAACACCACGTTTTCAGGCCAGCTCTAGGGCGAGGCTAAATGGAATGGATCAATTATTCAAATGGATTTGGAAACTTACTGCAAATAAATGTCCAATTGCAACAGAGAATCCAATTGCTAAAGCGATGGAGCCAGTGACATCAGTCCGTTTGGAGTCACAGCTGGCAAAAATAGTAAACACCAACTGGAATGTGATGATCAGCTCCACCAGGAGACCGTGGCCCGCAGTGAGATTCCCATGGACCTAGGAAGAGAAGAATCCTCTGTCTGAGCTGAAGCAAGAATACATTTCCTATGGCGACACAGCATTTCATCCGTGTGAAAGCAATGGTGGGCAAATGATTTCACTTATATGTGGACTCTACAGAACAAAATAGAAACAGAGACACAGAGAAGAGAACGGACTGATGGTTGACAGCAGAGGGGGTGGGGACTGGGTGAGAAGGTGAATGGATTAAGAAGCGTAAATCGTTAGTTTCTGAAAGTCACAGAGATCTAAATGACAGCACAGGGAATAGAGTCAATAATCTATACTAATAAAAGACCAGACATCTTCTGGATGTCCTTCGGGACAAAGCCACAGTAGTGAGGGTTGAGGCAGAGGTGGTTGGGGTGATCAGGTCGCAGGGGAGAAGTTAGGGGCACCAGGCAGGCAGGCAGGCAGGCAGAGTGGTTAGAGGTGATCAGGCAGGCAGCCATGTGAGCGGTTAGGAGCCAGCAGTCCTGGAATGCAAGAGGGATGTCTGACTGCTGCTTTAGGCCAGTTCCCAACTCTGGTCCTGGATTGGAGAGTGTGCAGGCTGGGCTGAGGGACCCCTCCCCCTCACCAATGCATGAATTTCATGCACCAGGCCTCTAGTCTATAATAATAAAAGTGTAATATGCTAATTAGACTGGACAGCTTAATGACCTTCCAGACGTCCTTTTGGATGACCTTCCGGACAAAGCTGGGGCTGCGAGGGCCGAGAGCCTCTTGCACAGATTTCATGCATCGGGCCTCTAGTGTTGTAATAACTATGTAAGGTGCCAGGTGGGTGCTTGAAACACAAGGGGGACTACTCTGTAAAGTACATGATTGTCTAACTACCACGCTGTCCACCTGAAACTAATACGAAAGAATATTGAATGGAAACTGTAATAAAATAAACAACTGATGGCTGCGTCTTCTATTCCACTCACAATTGAGACACTGCTCCCCCACAAAAAGAAGGCACCAATTCCCACTCATTTTGGGCAATCTCAGGTGATTAATTCTCTGACAGCGACCAAGCAGGGGTTTGTGCTGAATGTTGTTTCAACAAGGGAAGCGAAACGTGCCACTGCTCTACCTAATTTATAAAAGAGTTTCTTGAGAGTCTTATAATTTTATAAGGAAATGATTAAATTCATTAATTAGATTTAAATTAATTCATATATATTATTTCAATTAAAATTTATACTGTGTGTGTGTGTGTGTGTGTGTGTGTGTGTGTGTATGTGTGTGTTTTAAATCAACTCTGGTGATGAGCTAACAAATGCTAATCCTAATCAGCTGAGAGCCAATTTAGGTTCAAATGCTAATGTACTTTTTTAAGTGTGATCCTTAACTAGATCATTTAAAATTTCACAAATATAGGAAGAAACAAATTGTTTCTTCTGCTAGTGAACCAACAAATCTATATATATAAAAGTCTAAGTGACTGGAACATCCAGAATGACTGGTTGCTATGATGTTTACTGTGGCCAGCCAACCAGTCCGATCAGGGGTGGGGCCAGCTGACCAACCTCCATGGCCCCTTCCCTCAGCTGGTCTGGCCCCTGACTGCCAGCCCCCCACCCCCACACCTCGATCTGAAGTGGGGCTGGCTGACCAACCTCCTGTATCCCCTCCACCCCTCCAGCCAGCCTGACCCCAATCAGCCTTGATTGGGGCTGGCCGGCCGGACCTCACCTGTGCACAAATTCGTGCACCAGGCCTCTAGTAATGAAATAAAAGTATTTTATGCTAAATGTATAGTTGGTGTAGTCACTGGGGTGGGAGAGAGAAAGGGAAAAACAAACACCATTTTTGTGCCACCAAGACAGTTTTCAAGTTCATCAGGAATCATCAGAAATGCCCTGAGAATAAATTAGCTATTTTAGGAAGGTCTCTCAGGCCTCCAGGGTGTTATTGAATAGAGTCCACAAGAAGCTGAAGTCCTAGTTTAAAAATAAGAGCGGACGGTGTACATTTTCACCATGTAATACTGTGCAGCAATGAAAAAGAAGGATCTCTTACCCCTGAGACAGCATGGACGGACCTGGAAAACATCATGCTAAGTGAAATAAGCCAGGCAGAGAAAGACAAGTATCACACGATCTCACTCATATGTGGAATCTCATGAACAAAATAAACAGATGAACAGAGTGGATCCAGAGACACGGAAGCATGGAACAGAGTGCGGGACCTCAGAGGGAAGGCAGGGAGGGTAGGTGGGCGGGTGGGAGGTAATCAACCGAAGACCATGTGTGCAGGTATGCATGGCCCATGGACACAAACTATAGGGTGCTGAAGGCCTGGGGTGGGAGTAGGGGCGAGCTGGAGGAGGTCACGGAGGGAGGAAGGGGCGGGACACATGTAATATTTTCCACAATAAAAATTAACAAACCAACGAGACAACGCTAAGAGCTGAAGGGGCTACCGTGGTGACGCCCAGGCCGCCCACCACGCCGGGCGGGGTGACGAGGTAGAGGATGCCGGCCCCCAGGATGGCGCCCAGGCACTGGGCCGCGATGTAGAAGACGGACTTGGCCAGGCTCATCTTGCGGGTGCACACCATGGCCACGGTCACGGCGGGGTTGATGTGGCCGCCGCTGATGTGGCCGAAGCACTGCACCATGGTGGCGATGCTGAGGCCGAAGCAGAGCGAGATGAGCACCATGTCCACGGGCAGCGGCTGCTCGGCGCCACCCCAGTTGATGGTGGAGCCCAGGCTGAGCAGCACGAAGATGAGCATGGCCAGGAACTCGGCCGTGACCGCCTTCCAGAAGGCCTGGGTCCACACCCCGCGGAAGGCCGTCATGGCGCCCTGGCTCCCGCACCGAGGCCCGCACTTGCTGGGGAGCAGAGGAGACGGGTGTCAGCAGCGTCAGGGGGCCCCGGCCCCGGGCCTGCTCCATGGCGGGAGCCCCCGGTCACATGCCACAAAGACTGCTTCCGGACACCCTGCCATGGGGTAACCGTCCCCAAACCCGTGCTCAGTGGGTTGCTGTCCGGGTGTTCTTCGATTGGTATGACAAGTGCCCAGTTTCACTGGGAAAGGATCAGCCTGTCACTCGGACGGCACACGTCTGACTGAGGCCTGAGCGGAGGGAGAGGGACACACTTTTCTTAGCAGCTTGTGCCCCTGGGCACTTTGGAAGTGTCAGTGTCCTCCTTCCATCTCTCCCTCCCTCTCTCTCTCTCTCTCTCTCTCTCTCTCTCTCTCTCTCCCTCGACTGTTTATATTTTTAGCAAAAAGCAATAGAGCCTGAGGGAGGCCGTGTCCAGGTGTGGAGCTTATTGCTCCCAGTGGCATTCTGCAAAAGGACCGGAGCCTCGGACTCGGGGGGCTGCAGGGCAGCTGGCATGCTGAGGGCTGTCTTTGCAGAAGGCAGGCTCCTTGGGGGAGGGCACCCCTGGTGACAGGCAGGGGCGTCAGATCCCCCTCCTGTTCCCCAGCCCGAGGGAGTGGCCCCAGGGGCGCTGAGCACAGCTCCTGGCCATAGGCGAGTGCCGGGACCCCCACTGTCAGCCTCAGGCCCCGGTGCCTCTCCCAGGCCAGGACCGGAGAGCGGCCACCACGGCCGGGGCCCGGCTCCGAGCACTGGACAGCCTCAGGGCAGTAGCCAGGCTCAGGGGCAGTGCCCAGGTGGACACACAGAGCTGCCACCTACTCAGAGCCCCCACTGCCCGCATCCCGTGGTCCAGCACCCCCTGCCCTGGGCAAGCTGCGCCCTGCCCACCCCTCAGGGCCAGGGGACTGTCTCTCCTGTGCTGGACCCTCTCAGCCCCGATGTTCCCTAGGGATCCGGAGGCTGGTCTGTGCCAGGGGTGCCCAGGCACCCTGCCCACCTCCAGGGGCAGCCCCGGGTGGACAGCCAGGGAGGCGGAGCTTGGGGCCAGGGAGGGAGGGACCCCAGGCCCTGCGAGCATGGCCTCGGAGGGAGAGGTTTCTCTCCAGTCTTCCTGGTGAGGGCGGTGGGAGCAGAAAGACAGCTTTGGGAGTGAGCACCCCCCTTCCTGGGCGGCCCCCTCACCCTCTGAGCTGGAGACTGGGCTTGGGGACAGGAAGCCAGCCTCATCCTGAGAGAAATGACTGCCACCCCTCGGGGGGGATCACCCATGGCTCCATTTTTCAAGGCTTTTGCCCTTAATCTTCGCTGTTTTATGACAAGAGCGCAGGTACGGCGAGCAAGTAGCAGGGACTCCAAACGCAGGGGCTGAGGGGTTAGGCAAGGAGGCCGGGCGTCTGAACCGCTGTGGGCACTGCCGCCACCTGCTGAGATGCTACACCCCCCCCACACACACCCACCCCCACACACACCCTCACACCCACCCTCACACCCCCCCAACCCCCCCACACCCCCACACACACCTCCACACACACCCACACACACCCTCACATACAGCCACCCCCCACACACACACCCCCACACACCCCCATCCCCCCACCCCCCACAACCCCCGCCACACACCCCCCCACACCCCCCCCACACACCCCCCCACACCCCCCCCCCACACACCCCCACACCCCCCCCACACACACACCCACACCCCCACACACCCCCACACACACCCACACACACCCTCACATACATCCACCCCCCCACCCCCCCCACACCCACCCCCCCATACACCCCCATCCCCCCACCCCCCCACCCCCCACACACACACCCTCACATACATCCACCCCCCCACATACCCCCACACACCCACCCCCCACACCCCCCCACACCCCCCCATACCCCCCCACATACCCTCACACCCACCCCCACACACACCCTCACATACATCCACCCCCCCACATACCCCCACACACACACCCCCATCCCCCACACACACCCTCACACCCACCCCCCCCACCCCCCACCCCCCCACCCCCACACACACACCTCACCCCCCCCACCCCCCCACACCCCCCCACACACCTCCACACACCCCCACACACACCCTCACATACATCCACCCCCCCCCCACACCCCCATCCCCTCCCACAACCCCCCCACACCTCCACACCCCCCACACCCCCCCACACACCTCCACACACACCCACACACACACCCTCACATACATCCACCCCCCCACATACCCCCCCACACCCACCCCCCACACACACCCCCATCCCCCCACCCCCACACACACACCTCCACACCCCCCCACACCCCCCACACACCCCCACACACACCCTCACATACATCCACCCCCCCACACACACCCCACACACACACCCCCATCCCCCACCCCCCTCACACACACCCCCACACACCCCCCACACACACCCCACACACACACCCCCATCCCTCCCTCACCCCCCCCACACCTCCCCACACCCATTCCCCCCCCACGCACACCTCCACACGTCACTGGGTCCCCCGGAGCCAAAGGCCAGGGGAACTCAGCCTTGACTTTCAGGAGCTCCGCTCAGCCCCCGGTCTGACATGGAAAGAGACCCCCATTTCCTGCCCAAGCCCAGGAGGCCCCGGGGAGGGCCAGCCCGCTGCCCAGTGAGCCCTCTGAGTGAATCCTAATTACAAACCCCGCGGGGAGGCCAGGACCGCACACTCCGGAGGCCTGGGAGCTGGGGCAGGAGGCGCCCTGGGAGAGACATTATCAGTTCCCGGGGGAGGCAGACAGCTCACACACGGGCAGAGGGAGGGCCTCCGTGCTCAGGCAGCCGGGCAGGGCCCGGGGCTGCACCTGCCGCTCCTCCCTCCGTAGCCGGAGTCCGTGGGAAAGAGGAAGCCACAGAGCAGAAGCCCAGGAGCCAGTGGGCAGTCCCCTTCAGCGGCCATGGCCACAGGTCACCAGGAGGCAGGCCTGGAGAGGGCGCACCCCCACCCACTGCACCCCTCTTCCCTCACCTTCCCCAGCTCCCGTTCTCTCTCCCTGCCCCTCCCTCAGCCCTCTCCCTGCCCATCCCTCACCCCCTCTCCCTGCCCCCCCTCAGCCCCTCTCCCTGCCCCCCCTCAGCCCCTCTCCCTGCCCCTCCCTCAGCCCCTCCCTCAGCCCCTCTCCCTGCCCCTCCCTCAGCCCCTCTCCCTGCCCCTCCCTCAGCCCCTCTCCCTGCCCCTCCCCCAGCCCCTCTCCCTGCCCCTCCCTCAGCCCCTCCCTCAGCCCCTCTCCCTGCCCCTCCCTCAGCCCCTCTCCCTGCCCCTCCCTCAGCCCCTCTCCCTGCCCCTCCCTCAGCCCCTCTCCCTGCCCCTCCCCCAGCCCCTCTCCCTGCCCCTCCCTCAGCCCCTCCCTCAGCCCCTCTCCCTGCCCCTCCCTCAGCCCCTCTCCCTGCCCCTCCCCAGCCCCTCTCCCTGCCCCCCCCTCAGCCCCTCTCCCTGCCCCTCCCTCAGCCCCTCTCCCTGCCCCTCCCTCAGCCCCTCTCCCTGCCCCTCCCCCAGCCCCTCTCCCTGCCCCTCCCTCAGCCCCTCTCCCTGCCCCTCCCCCAGCCTCTCTCCCTGCCCCCCCTCAGCCCCTCTCCCTGCCCCCCCCTCAGCCCCTCTCCCTGCCCCTCCCTCAGCCCCTCTCCCTGCCCCTCCCTCAGCCCCTCTCCCTTCCCATCCCTCGAGCATCCGTCCACCTCTCCAGATACCTAATTTCAGAAACCCAGTTGCTCCTTCAGCTTTAAATTTTCACCAGAAAAAAATATCCACAAAAACCAACAGAGAAACTAAGGCCTTAGGGAGCCTCTGGCTTCTCCGGAGAGCCCCGCGTCTGCTCCCCTCCGAGTCCCCTGGCAGCGCACGCAGACCGGGGCCTCAGCAGCTCCCCAGCGGCCCCCTGTGGCCCTCAGAGCCCCCCCCCCCCCGAAATGGGGCGACACCATTTGTTTAGCTCCCTTTGCCCAGAACAAAGGGGCTCGGGGCGCCCATGGCAGGGAAAGGGGACTCCCGGCTGACCTGCTGCCGGCGCCCAGCCCGAGTGGTCATGTTCCCGATGGGAAGGCTTTGGCAGCCCCACCTCCAGGCCCACTGCCTGCGGCCCCAGGTCTCCAAGGCGCACCCCTTCCCGCAGCCCTCCCGCCCGCCAGCACCCCGGGCTCAGCCCTCAGCCGCTCCGCTCCCTCCCGGGCCCTGCGGGGCGGCACCGGCCCCCAAAGCGGCGCTCCCGCCTGCCGCCCGCAAGGCCCGCAGGCGAGCAGGACTCACCGCCACCGCCCGGCTGCGGCTGCGGGTCCGGCGCCCTCGCTCATGCCTTCCCCGCCGAGTGCGGCTCTGGCCCGCCCGCCCCTCACCAGGCCGAGTCAGATTACGGCCGGCCTGATTGGGCTGGCAGCGCCGGGGACCTGTGCCATGTGGCAGTCACTCAGTGCCATTTGCGCTGGGCCTGCCTCTCCCTCCCCCCCCCCATCCCGGGACAGGGCGCTCAGGAACAAGCACGCTGACGCTGCTGACGCTGCTCCTTAGCTGGCCGTTGGATGACCGGGGCTCCCCCAAATCTTGTCTGCACTCTCCCCCGCCCCCAAAGAAGGGGTCGGTTGGTTGTTTGCAGTTGAAATTGGGCAACTCTGAGAAGGGGTGGGCACCACCGGGCGGGCTGGGAGAGGAACGGAGAGGCCGCAGCGCAGTAGCCGCTGGCAGGGACCAGGGACGGGAAGTGTCTGGTCTGAGAAGTGGCATGCGGAGCCAAAGGTCCCGCAGGTCTGCCTGCAGCGGGCCCCGGTGCGGATAACAGGGAACAGGAAACACAGGAGCGAGGCCGCCTCCGGGCTGACCCGGTGGTCCTGTCACTAACACTGCGGGGTCAGAAGCAGCGGAGGAAACAGAATGGGTGGGGACAGGTTCCTGGGAGCTGCAGGTGAAGGTGACTCCTAGAATCTGAGGCAGGACAGACTGTGTCGTTCGTGGAGCCCAGGAGTCTCCCAGGCTGCGTGGCCCTGAGGGCAATGGGGAGCTGTCCGGGCCGGGATGGGACCTGGGGCTCAGCGGCCGCCAATGGGAACCCCGTACCCTCTCTTGGCGAGTCAGTCATCGCTGGCCCTACATGGCCCTCTTATTTTATGAGTCAATTCCTCCTCCTCACTAAGACACCGAACGTGTGGGAACGCACCGCTCAGCCCCACAAAGAAATGACAACTCACATCTCTCCATGGGCCGGTCCCCTCCCGGCCCCGCCTGTCCTCTGAGTCCAGACCAGAGTCTGTTTCAGAGTGAGGCCTGGGGAGGAGGAGCTGTGGCTTCTTCCTGGTGAGTGAAGCCCGTGGTCAAGGTCATCCCCGCGGGGCCCTGCTCCCCAGGCTGCTGGCTGCGGGTCTTTGCTTGGTGCCCTCTCTGCAGGCGCTGGCTCATTAGCAGGCTGCCCACACCAGGGCAGTTCCCGGCACCGGCGCCCTCAGTGCCAGCAGCACTTGGCTCCGGCCGTTTCTCAGACCCTCGCCCTTTCTTCGGGCTGGCCGGTCGCCGCCCTGGTCTCAGCCCACAGCCCAGTTCCTAAGGATGGCGGTTCCCCAGGGCAGGGCCACCCTCCTTGGCAGCAGCTCTTACAGGGATTGGTAGCTCAGCAGGGGCTGATGGTGACCGGGGATTAACCCTTCACCGCCAGGAGGTGGTTTTTCTCACTGGGCAGGACTGCGGTCCTTCTCAGGTGCCAGTGGGAGAGCGAATCCTGCTGCCGCACCTGCAGCCCCATGCCCTGCCCACTCCGCAGCTCCTCTCTCCCTCAGGGGCCTGGTGTTTCTGTGGGTGAGGGACACAGCTTCCCCGCAGGACTGTCGGTGGCGAGGCGCTCAGGATGTGGTGATGGAGGAAGGCAGCCATATATAATAAGTTCGTGGTGATGGTGGGGGTGAGACGAATGGGAGCCTGGTGAATATTCATGGTAGTGTCTAAGGGGATCTGCTTTGAAGTGCTCTGGACCAGTGGTCGGCAAACTCATTAGCCAACAGAGCCAAATACCAACGGTACGACAATTGAAATTTCTTTGGAGAGCCACATTTTTAAAACGTAAACTTCTCCTAACGCCACTTCTTCAAAATAGACTCGCCCAGGCCGTGGTGTTTTGTGGAAGAGCCACACTCCAGGGGCCAAAGAGCCCAATGTGGCTTGCGAGCAGCGGTTTGCCGACCGTGGTCCTGGGCCAAGAGCCAAATGCTATTTGGAATCTAAGACATTTTCTCTCCCGTTGGTGAACTTGGAAGGACCGAATTCACTTGGAAGTAGAATAACATCTCCACCTCTCACCAAGTAGTCCTGCAGTCTCCTGGGATGGCAGCCGGGCAGGCTGACTTCCAGTCAGCCCTTCGGGTCAGGCCGGCTGGGAGAGTTGGGTGAGTGAAGCTGTGGCTCGGGAACATGTGAGGACACATGAAAGAAGGTAAGTGACAGCTACAACAATACTCAGCAGAAAGTAGCTAACCGACCTAGCTCCGAATTTTAAACTCACACGGCGCCACTCTCCTTTGGCGCCGACGTGCGTCTTCGGGGTTTGTGGACTGTCCCCCACCTTTGCCCTCAGAACCTTGAACTCTTCCTCCTGTGTGCAGAGAGTGAAAACTGAAACAGCCCTGGCAGTGCCAGCAGGGCCTCCTCCCGGACGGGGAGTGCCCTGGGCTGGTGGGGGCAGAGTCAGTGGCAACTCATAAATCTTATTTTACTTTTCACGAACTGCAGCATCATGAACTCCCTAGAGCCCTTACATATCAGCATGTTCATGACAAACAAACACAGAAACACAACAGCAGCTGCAGGGGCTGCCGCCACCGCCACCACCACCACCACCACCACCACCACCACCACCACCAGCTCATAGCCACCAGCCCAGGGCTGTAATGGTGGCTTTGTTCTTCTATCAGAGAGGCGTTGCCTTATTACAATGCAAAGTGGTTTCCAGAAGCACAGTCCCTCACCCGGAGCGTAATGCAAAAATAACATCTAAAGCCAGCAAGGAACCAAGTGGTGGACCCCGCTTCCCGTTCTTCAGTGGGGTGCATCTGAGGAGACCTTCTCCAAGGCCCCCTAAATCCTGTCACTGAGCCCCTGTCCCGCCCCCAGCCCCGCGGATCCAGGTCTCCCCTGGCTGGTAGAGCAGCACATTTTCCTTGATTCGCACCCAGGCGGCCTCTGCTTCGGCGGGGAGCTGCACTCACTCCGCTGACATTTAAGGCAGGAATTCCCTGGGAAAATAGTCAAGAGATTCTTCTGGTGCTGCTGGCAGGGCCCCAAAGGGTTTAGGGTTCCCCTCTCTAGGCAAATGGGAAGGGAGCGAGGGAGGGAGGGGAGAGAAACAGAAGGACTTTATTGAGTGACTGTATTTCATCTGGAGCTTGTACAAAAAAAGCAGAAATGTGGTGAGATGACTGGATACGTTTCTTACCCTTATCTCTCACCCAGCTACCATGACAGTCCAGACCTGGGCTGGGTGTTTTAAAGGCTGCTTAGATATCCATAGTAAAAGAAGAAAAGAAAAAAAGAAATATCTGTAATACTTTCAACAATAAAGAGAATTAAAATAAATCAGTTATCTGGGTAGCAGAGAACTTTGGGATCTAAGGGGTTGGGCCAAAATGTTTGAAATGGTCAATAATCAAAGTATAATCTGTAGTAGCAACCATTCCAAAATTTAACTTAAATGTGAACACTTCAAATCTGAACCCTTCCCACCCTCATTGGCACCAGATCACATACTTATTAGTACGAATGAAGGCCCTTTCCAAGAGAAGAGCAGAAATGGTCATAATCTGCGACTCTCAACAGTCAAGTCAAACAAACCTTCTCTTGCTTCTTTCCTGCTTGACCTTCTCTAAATTCTGAATAATGTGGTTACCTCATCCAGCATCTAGAAGGGTTCAGGAATCTGGAGAAGGCGCTGTGTAAATTAAATAAGAGTCCAGAGACAAAACACATTTTTGCAAGGCATTGGGAGGCAGAGGAGCTTGGCTGAAGAAACCAAGTTCTCCTTGTCTCAGGACCCCTTGCTATTTATTAACACAATTTGTCCTAAAGCGAGGTGGAGACATACACATCAAAGGGTAAGGTTTGGTACACAGAATCCATTGTCAGATTGGAAGAATTCCCTCCAGCTGTTCAGGTGTTTGGCCAGGAGGAGGCAATAACATGTAGATTAAGATGCCCTCAGCTGTCTGGCAGCAAACAATCAATTTATGCTTCCTTTTCAGGTTTGGGGAAATGCCCTCGGCCATCTCCAGATGATTCAGCCCTGCTGACATGCTGGAATCGGCTTTCGGCATCTGTACTTCTGGTTTCACACATGCAGAAGAAATCAACATCCGAAAAACTCACGGAGCCTCTGAGAGGCGACAAGTTTCATGGATGGTTTCACCTGCACATCCTCATCCCCAGCTGGCCCTGGGCCCGCATGCCTGAGGTAGGGGACCAGTCATTGTCCTGGCCGTGCCTTCTCAGCTCCCACCTTTAAAGACTCAACTAGGGCAGTGGCTGGCAAACCACGGCTCGAGAGCCACATGTGGCTCTTTGGCCCCTTGAGTGTGGCTTTTCCACAAATACCACAGCCTGAAAGAGTCTATTTTGAAGAAGTGGCATTAAAAGAAGCTTAAGTTTTAAAAATGTGGTTCTCCTAAGAAATGTCAATTGTCCTGTTTGTATTTGGCTCTGTGGATCAAGGAGTTTGCCGACCACTAAACTAGAGGGTCCTTTCATCGTTCATGCTTTTCCCTTTGCCACACGATCTCTGATTTATTTATTTATTTATTTATTTATTTATTTATTTATGTATTTTAAAAAATATATATTTTATTTATTTTTTACAGAGAGGAAGAGAGAGGAATAGAGAGGTAGAAACATCGATGAGAGAGAAACACTGATCAGCTGCCTCTTGTACACCCCCTCCTGGGGATGTGCCCGCCCGCAACTAAGGTACATGCCCTTGACCGGAATCGAACCTGGGGCCTTTCAGTCCGCAGGCCGACGCTCTATCCACTGAGCCAAACCAGTTTCGGCTCTGATTTATTTTTAAACAGTCACCACCATTGATCTCCAGCTTGGAATCTGCTCATTGCAAACTTGCTAGGCTCGAGTTGCTTAAAAATCCCACAGTAACCCGTGATCCTATGTGATTCTCTACAGATATCACCAGGCAATGCATCTGGACCATTCACTACTATTCTGATGCTAAATTGGTCCCTCTTGTTGGATATACACTGCAACTGTGGGCTACAGATGTCTTACGTTTCTTACAGTGATGCTGCTGCTGCTGATAGTGATGATAAAAGTGACTCAAGACCGTTGTGCTCTGGAAGGAGAAATGACAAGAGATTGCAGTCTTCACTTTACCACTGACCTGCGAGTGGCTATAGTCCACGTGGCCTCCTTGAGGGCATCTGTGAGATGGAAGGGAGTGCTACCTCTCTACTCTCTTTCTCAGAGTCATGGCAGGTCCAGATGCTCTCGTCACTCCGTTCTGGATCTGGAGCCCATCTTACGTGGTTCTGTAATGCTCCTGTCCCCAGACCGCCCCACGGAATTGTTCTCAGCATACTGGCAGTGTATCTTACTGTAATCGCAGTAAGAGTGGGCATCTTAGTGATTAATTAGTCTTAGTAATAGTAAGGACTTAGTCTTAGTAATTAACTGCTGCATTCCCCGTACCTAGCATAGATCCAAGATGCATCTTAAAGAAAAGAACACCACTGTGGAATCAACAAACAAGCGAGTGAGGCTCAAACAGGGTCATATCAGCAGAAGTGCGTTCTGTGAAAACAGAATTAGTAAATGCAAACAATGATGCTGATGCTTATGGTACACAGGACATGCCACTATAAGTCAAGAAACCCATCCGTGACAAACCTCAAACAAGCCACGTGGTCTTAATCTTATCTCCTCACCGACTTTCTAGAAATGATGCCCTTCCTAGCTCGGGCCAGAAGGAGCCGGCATCTGGGAAACGTGAGGCTGGGACTGCAGCGGAAAGCTCGCAAGGGGAGGACCCCGCTGTCATCCTCCATGCCTGTCTCTGCCTGTGCTCCCCATGCCTCTGCTGATGGGCAGACCAGGACATCGGTTCTGCAGGGGCCAGTTTTGTAAGCTGAGAGGTGGAGAGCCGGACAAGGAATGTGTGCCTTTCTCAACAGAGCTCTCCTGCACCCAGCATTCACCAGATTTCTACCACTTCTTTTTCAACGTCACCACTGTTCTCGTACCTAAGGGAACGGCTCCCCATGACTTTATAATATGTGCATACTTAAAGCCAACTCATACTTTTTCATAGCATCCCTCTATGCAACAGTATCACCAGAATGATATGCTAACTAGATTTTAATTTTTAATATATAATTTATCAGTTGTGTTGTGGGAGAGACTATTCTAAGAGACTATAAAAGGGAGAAGAAGGATGGAGGTGAGCTGTGATTTTATTTTGTTTTGTTTTATTTTATTTTATTTTATTGCTAGAGGCCCTATGCAAGAAGTTTGTGCAAGAGCAGGCCCTCGCAGCTTCATCTGGAAGGTTGTCTGGACGGCTGTTCCACTGTTCGACTGTTTGGTTGATTTGCATATTACACTTTTTTATCATGATAGATTTTTTTTTCTGAGGACCTTTTATTATCTAAGGCACATATGCTGTGGGCTTTGCTTCACACAGACTTTCATCAAGTGCAATGAAAAAAATTTTTTTTATTACTTTATTTACCATTTTCATTATTTTGCTAGCACTTTATTTATTGCCCGTTTGCCTAAGATTTCTATGACGTGTGTTATGTCACTATATCACCTTCAGAAGTCCCCTGGCGTGCCATCTGGGTATCTGTTGCCTCCATGAAGAGGAGAGACACTCCTTTGAGACAGAGGTAAGGAAGAGAAGGATCCGGAAGGCAATGCCTTATGTCAAGAGAGAATGAGAAAGGGAGGAAAATGAAGATTTGTGTGTCTCTCATTTGAAGGTGGTGAGGAATGGCCAGCCCTCGAGGCTACTCAGATCAAGGAGTGTTTGATGGAGCAGCACGGAAATCGTTACAGAATTAATTACTGTGGAGCCAAGGATTTGCATTTTCCAAGGGGAAGGGGCACGCTCCGAGGTCCACTGGTGACCAGGATGCAGATCGGAGGGTGATTTGAGCCGAGGCAGTCCTGTCCTGGGCCCAGGCGGTGGCCCCTGCCCTGAGCCCCGCTTCGGGAGGCTCTGTCCCTCCTCTGGGATCTCTGGCTCCTGGGACCCACCGAGCCCCTGTAGGCCCCGCACCCCATCGCCGGACTCTCTGCTTTCAGCGAGGGCTGGCCTCTCCGTATTCCTCTCCCCAGCTGGCCACATGCTGAAGGTCACTGAGACATTGGACGAGTTTGGGGCGATTCTGAAATATCTTAGATGCAGCCTGTCTAGAAGCAGGTTTATAAACTAGGGGCCACCTAAAACCCCTCTCAACATTTAGGGATGCAAAATTAAGCTTGGTGCATGCATTTGTTTGTTTGTTTTGCTTTAGACTTCTACTGATAGAAAAGTGAGGGTTAAGCTCATGCTTAGTCTCCTTACTGTATTTAGAATCGAGAAAACAAATTTTCAAACAAAACAGTTTGGCTCCGTGTGCTGTGGCCCAGAACTGTGGCTGTCTGTGGCAATGATTCCTTCATCAGGTGGAAAATAACCAGCTCAACCCAGGCTGGACCAGCCTTGCATTTGGATGAGATTTGGGGCCCAGGCCACACCGGGGAGGGATCTGCTCTCCTTTCCGGAGGCTCTCAGTGCGCAGTTGGGATAATTCACTCCGTCACACGTTTGGAGCTTCTGGAAAGAGGGTGCAGACAGACGTCAGCCCGCCTGGCGGGCCTGGTGGTGGCGGAGGCCGATGGTAATTCCGATGCGCAGGAGGGCGAGGGCAGTGGGCAGACTGCGGCTGCTGCTCACACAGAGCAAACCTCCCTTTCAGTGACTGCAATCCCTTCTCCCCACGGCGCAAAGCAGAGGCCACTCGGAGGCCTCAGAAAGCCAATTTCCCCTCTATGTCTGGAGAACAGACATGTGGCTCTGGCTGCTTGTACAGAAGAGCTGGTCTCCAGCCGTTTGCTGCTCTGCCAGGATCTCCTGCCCCTGCGGCCCAGGACCCCATGATCCTCTGCTCGGCGTGAGTGTCCAGGGGACCCCCATGTGTGCGGCAGCGACAGAGGTGGAAGGAACCTGTGATGGAGCTGGGGAGGTTCTTGCTCTGATGCTGGTGCGGACTTGATTGTCCTGATTCCTTTGTCAGTTTGGTTGTTTGGCAGATTGTAAGATTGAGCTAACAGCTTTTATATACATTGACTTCAGAGAGGAAGGGAGCAGGAGAGAGAGAGAAACATCAATGATGAGAGAGAATCATGGAAGGGCTGCCTCCTGCATGCTGCACACTGGGGATCCAGCCCGAAACCTGGACATGTGCCCTGACCAGGAATCAAGCCCTGACCTTCTGGGTCATAGTTTGATACTCAACCACTGAGCCATATACTGGCTGGGCTTTTGTTTTTTTAAAATTTATTTTTATTTTATTCTAATTTTTTTATTACTCTTTTTTTCATATTCAATAGCCACTGCTAGCTCCACTTCAGATGAGATCTTTCTGTCTTCCACCTTCTTCCTGTTTGCTCCTCCAACCTGTTAGAAGCTGGTAGGTAAGTTTTTTCTTAAACCACATTCATGAAGTCCTAAGTAGCCTGAGCCTAATCTAGGAGCCACAGAAAAAAAACAATCATGATTCCAACTCATGAGATGAGAGAAATACGCTGGAAAAGTGAAAAGTGCTTTATCTTTCACATTATTGTTACAGGATGAAATACTAGGAGTCAGCTTGGATCTTACAGATAATAAAAAGGAGGACATGTTGGAGTTGATTCTATTATTTAAGATCAGAACCTGGTGATGTGTAAATTGAACACTTGGCAATTGCCTTGTTGGTTTACCCATTCAGACTTCTTACCCTGTTGAGGAAATGAAGAGATAGAAAAGATGGGTGGCTTCCTAATATATTGGCACTTTGGAATAGAGAGCATGGGCCACATGGTATCATGAAAACAGTGGATGGGACCCTTACTAAGGCAGTTAGAATGGCTGCATTAGAAAATAAAATAATAATAATAAAAAAATAAAGATCCTGCATTAGAGAATCTCAAGACATGTCTGTCATCATCTTTACAACTTACAGGTGATTTGTGTTGGGTGTGTCTGGTCAATACAAATGCTGCCACAGGGCCGTGGTGGCTCATGGATGGGGGGAAGGAGGGGATGGCTGTTGGCAGGCAGGGAGAGGAGAGGTGACAAGGTAGGATTCTGAGATCTTCTGGTCACAATCCCAGATTTGGGTGGAAAAAGTTACTCTTTTGTTTGGTGTTCAAGTTGGGAGTTTGCCCTGCAAGAGACAGTTCACTGCTGACTTTTCCTGAATACACTTGGAAAGAGAAGTGCTGAAAGCAGCCACGCACAGGAGAGGAACGCCAGATTTTCTGGAGGCTTTGCCAAAACCCAACAGCTTCTCAGGAGTCTCGGAGACAGAGGCGCCAGAGGAGTGTTTGCATTTCAATGGGAAAGGTTCTGAGAGCTCTGGAAGCTGTCCCTGGTTTTACCTTCTCATTGACAGGCAGAGCAATTGCCGGGAATAAGGGACAGACGCTGGCGAGGGCTTTGTTCAAAGTGACGAGAAGGGACTCTGGGAAATTTTAATTGCTCAGGCCTGGGCCACAGAGCCGAGACAAAGGGGGTCGAGTCATCATGGCAAATAGAAAATACAAGTACTGTTCGCTTTTATACAAAAGCACCCAGTGTCTGGAGCCATCTTCCCTAGTGGTTCTGAAAGAGAGACGGAACTTTCTAGGTTTAAAGAGATGTAGTGGCAATAACTTTTTGCATTAACATAGCAATACCCCTTGCAAGCACTTAGTCATCACAGGGGTTAACCCTCTCGCACACTATAAAGAGCTGCTTGGGTAGCATGGCGCTTACAGGACTTAGGAAAGACGATCTTCCAGAAAAAGAGGAATGCTGCTATGAGCTGAGATTTGAAAGGGTTGTAAGAAGACCTACCTCACAATCAGAAGTAGGAAAAAGCTCTGCGATAACTATACATAAACACTTCTCTCTTCTCCGCATACAGCGTGGCTAGAGAGTGGTCCGGTTTCTGAGTGGGGGCGGCGAGGGAATTGAGAAAATGAAAGAGACAGACACAAATACAGCAGGGAAAGCTGGGACTGGGTGGGACCACTGTCCTCGGTGGAGAGACAGGAACCCAGAGCCTATATAACTGTCTATTTTATACAGCAAAAACCAGGAGTTTTACTAAATCCCAAGACAAAGGAGATTATGTGCATTCTTGTGGCTTTTTTGTAATGGTCACTTCTGAGTGGGCCCAGATAATTGTGTTTATTCCTGGTGCTTGGATTTAGATAATGAAACTCACCCCCTGGCACCTGAACTGAAGGTCAAGCTGACAACATACCTACCTCTGGCAAGGTGTGTTTCCAGGATGTGGTTCTACCAACACCACTGGATTCAGCTGATAATAATTCAAAAAATGCTCGTGTGCCTTCCCAGGCGTTCTCTACAACTGTGTATGGTGTCAGGAGCACACTTGAAATATTGGGGGACCACTGTGTAAAGTATTGGGCTGTCTACCCACCATCATGCACACTGGAAACTAATACAAAACAACATTGAATATAGCTTGTAATTGCACAATAAGACATGAGAAAGCAAAGAAATCTTGGTATGGCACATAAAAGTATTTTTGGCCTCATTCTTCCACAAGCTTGAAGGTGGCACTATCTAGTAGAAACATAATGAAAGCCACGTTTATCATTAAAATGTCCTAATAGCCATAGTAAATAAGTAAATAACAAACAAACAAAAAACACCCCCAAAACCCAGATAAATGTAATTATAATACTATATTTTATTTAATCCAACATATAAAAAATATTATCACTGTACTAGGAAAGTTATAAAAATTAGCAACAAAACACTTAATTTTTTTTTTTACTAAGAGTTTGAATTTTGTAAGTATTCCATACTTATAATATAATTTCTTTCCACTGGATATCACATTTTTATTAGAAATAATTGGTTGGTGTGTAGATGTCATAAAACTTATGGCCGAAGGAGTAGATTCACAAACATACTTTAGCAATGTTCAATAACAGAATTGAGCAGCAGTGTTAAATCTTAAACTAATTGAAATGGAGCACCATGGAAAACTCAACATTGTCATTTCCCTCCCCCCGTCCCAGGTAGTCCCCAGCCAGCAGGCCGCTGAGTGTGCTGCGTTCACGGCGCAGATCTAAGAAGCGGCCGTGCATTTGTTTGGATTATGCCGGAATCTCATTCTGTCAAACATGAGCAAGTCCACTGAGCTTTTGAAAGCAACGTGGAGATATTTTTCGTTGGTTTTCTGTGACATAACTTGTTTATTCACCAGTTCTGAGTAAACCCAGTGATTCAGGGTGTCCTCTGCATCTCATAGGTCAGTGGTCGGCAAACTGCAGCTCGCGAGCCACATGTGGCTCTTTGGCCCCTTGAGTGTTTAGCCAAGGCCAGCTTAGGAGCACCCTAATTAAGTTAATAACAATGTAACTACCTATATAGTTTAATTTTAAACATTTTGGCTCTCAAAAGAAATTTCAATCGTTGTCCTGTTGGTATTTGGCTCTGGTGACTAATGAGTTTGCCGACCACTGCCCTGTGCCATCTCTGTCAATTTCAGGGTTCGCCCTGTCCCACCCTCCTTTCCGAGGTGATTAACTTCTAGGCGGGAATAGCGTCAGGCCTTCGGAAGGCGGTGCCTGCTCCAGGGCTCCCTCAGCTGGCCTTCCCCCCTCGCCCTCCATGCTTCCTGGGCCGATGCTGTCATCCTGAATCTCCTGAGATGGTGTCATCACCTTATAGTGTCTCCGGTGACAGGTCCTGTGCCGGGAGTCCTCTCACCCTGGTGGGCCCCTGGGGGTCTGTTGCCTGACCATGGCCTTTCCACCTGGCCCTGGGACAGCGGGGACAGGAACTCACAGCTTCCATGCTGTCCCTGGAGCCTGGGCGGTCTCAGGTTCTCTCTCGCAGGTCTGCCCGCCCGCCCACCATTCTGTCACTCCCAACAGCACGACCTAATTGTTTCAGAATGTGCGGTAAAAGGAGGCATCGCTGCTATTAAAACTTCTTAGGGAGCTCACAGGAGGTTGAGCCGTCGGGACTTCCCTCTGATGAAAGACATCCCATGTGATTACAGAATATCAGAAAGGAATGCTTTCTTTTAATCACATCTTTAATTTCCCTGTAATGAAGCAAAACCACGTGTAAGAGTCTAACGTGTCGGTTTTGCGAAGCCTCTTAGGATTGGTCTTCCCTTTTCAGAGCGAAGAGGGAGTCGGCTCTTGCTTCTTCACAGAAGACAAGCGCAGTCCCGGGGGGAAGCAACTTGTCCAAAGGAGGCGCAGGTTAGGGTTGGGCCCGGGCCCCGATTCCCAGCCTGGAGCGTCTTCTAGTTCCCCGTGGTTCTCCCTCTCTCCATGCAACTGCCAGAGAGCTCTTCCTGGGGCACTGCTTCCAAGGCCATCGTCCCAGCCCTTCTGTGGATCACCAAGCACAGCACCAGCTCCTCAGAGGCCCGAAGCATCAGTCAGAAGCAATCACGCACCCTATGCTCATAGCAGTGCCATTTATAATAGCCAAGACCTGGAGGCAGCCTAAGGGCTGATTAGTAGGCAAGTGGGTACAAGCGCAGTGAAACATCCACACCATGGAATACGATGCAGCAGTAAAAAAGAAGGCTCTCTTGCCCTTTGAGACAGCAGGGAGGGATCTGAGACTATCACGCTCAGTGAAATAAGCCAGGCAGAGAAAGATCACATGATCACACTCATATGTGGAATCTCATGAACAAAATAAACTGTTGAACAGAGTGGATCCAGAGACATGGAAGCATGGAACAGAGTGCGGGACCTCAGAGGGGAGGCAGGGGAGGGTGGAGTGGGTGGGAAGAGATCAACCAAAGGACTTGAAAGCATATATACATAACCCATGGGCACAGACTATAGGGTGCTGAAGGCCTGGGATACGGTGTAGGAGGTGGGGGTGGGCTAGATGGGGTCAATGGGGAAAAAAGGAACTTATGTACTATTTTCAACCATAAAGATTTAATGTAAAAAACTGACAAAAAATATAAAAAAGGAAGACTATTTCACTTTCAAAATAAACAAATAAATGAATAAATAAAAAAATAAAGCCCAGTTCCCTCACCCACCTCCTTAGCTGACCTTTCTTCTTCCTCCAGGCCACTGGCCTCCAGCCACTCTGAATGACTCTTCACTCTGTGCTTCCTCCCAAACACTCCGCTGCCTGTCCTGTCTGCTCTCTCCTCCCAGGACCGTCTCTTCTGCAGGTCAGCACCTGGGCTCGCAGACTGCATAAGATCAGGTCCACTTCCCCTGAAGAACAGGAAGTACGAACCCAATTCTCGGAAGAAGCTCGAAGGCCATGTTCTTGACACGTTACCCCAAGTCTCTCCACGCAAGGATGTCATTGTGCCTTCCTCCAAGTGACCATCAAACGTTCTTTAACGCTAGTATGTAGCATTGCTCGCACTCTGAGTCTCTGAAGATTTGTGTTTCTCTCTTCTCGATTATGTGACCTTCAGTACAGAATCTTATTCATATGCCTACCTCCTACAGAATTCACAGATGCAAAGAGGGAGGAGCAATAGGAATCTTTTACATTTGAATTAAATGTGACGGGGAAATACAAAAAAATAAATCAGTATGAACAAAGTTAGAATAATATGAATTACCCTTAAGAGAGCTCAGTAGTTGTATATTTTTTCTGAGTTTGTACCACTAATTAACCAGAAAGAAGAAAGTATGATTCACTTTTGGAAAGAGCATCTTAGGGTTCCATTTCAACTTTAAGGAATATGAAAAGGCTTTCAGACATGCCTATGAAATATACAAATAGACTACTACCTTTTATAGGTGGGTTTTATTTAGTCTGACTAAAGTATGTGCCCTGACTGGAGCAATAAACCCACAACTTAGGCATGTGCCCTGACCTTGAATCGAACCCGCAACCTTTTGGTGTATGGGATGACATTCCAACCAACTGAGCCACCCAGCCAGGGCCATCCTGAGACTGTTAAACCTTCTTCAGCACCGTGCCAAAACATTCTGGCAGCTCCACTTCATTTTCTGTGGGCCACCACCGTATCCAGGATTCAAGGAGCCCTCCCAGCCATTAGGAGAGCTCTTTGCCAGAACAGCATGGGCAAGTGGCAAGTGCCACCACCATGACCATACATTGTGCCCTACCCAGCCTCAGACTTCCCCTTGTCCCCACCTCTCCAACGCCCTCAACTTTCCCTTTCAGGTGTCCCCGATTCTGGCTGAGATGTAGGGGTGAGGTCCTACGATGCTTTTGACACACAAACTATTTTATTCCGGAATTTCTCCTGCTGGGCCTGGCCGGGCCGGCCCTGATGACCAGCTCGGAAGGAATGGGGGTAGTGGTGGGTGATGGTGAGGAAAATGAGCATCGCCGTACCCCTGCCTCAGGATGTGGGTGTCTGGTCTTCATAGCAGGCGAGGCTCTTCGCCTCTGGCAAGGAGCATGGGTGTTCAAGTTCTCAGAATCTTCCAACAAAAGGACCCCCATCCAGACTTCAGTGTCCCTCTCCCTTTCATTCAGGGCCTTGGCCTTGGTATAGAACATTCATTGAGGAGGTGATATGCATTTGTCACTGGTCACTGTTGCTTAACATAAGTTTGCTGGCTGACATTCTCACTTTCCAGTGGGAACACACAGCTTTGGAGAATGACTGGACCTGGTCTGTGGTGGGGAGAGGGTTTTCTGAAGACTGACAAGGGATTAGATTGGCCCAAGGAAAGGCTCCAGGGCAGGACAAAGTGCAGCTTATTTGAGGACATAAGAGCTCAGTCTGGCCCTGGCTGGGTAGCTCAGTTGGTTGGAGCATCGTCTCCCGTGCCAAAATGGTTGTGGGTTTGATCCCTGGTCTGGGCACATACTTAGGTTGCAGGTTTGATCCCCAGTTGGGGTGTATGTGGGAGGCAATCAATCAAGTTTCTCTCTCTCTCTCCCTCTTCCCCTTCCCCTGTCTCTAAAACAAATAAAACCATATCCTTGGGAAAGGATTAAAAAAAAGCTTAGCCTGGTCAGGGTGCACAGCTAATGGGAGAAAGAGTCTGAAGGTCAATGAGGAAGTGGGTTTTTGTTATTTGTTTCTGTGTTGTGGTTAAGAAGCCCGCTATTTTAAACCATTAGCTTATTAAAAAGATCAATACTTGCAAGTCTGAAATTCAATTAGATGTGCATTTATTGTTTCTACCCTCAGGTATCTTAGAATCTAACAGAAAAGCGAAGACACAGTTTTGTATTGTTATCACACATAAGACACGTGGGCATGAGTCTTTGGGGAAGGTCGTGGTGCTCCAGGAGCACTGGGGTAGGTTCATGGGATTGATTTCTTCCACAGACTTTGAACCAGTGCCTTCTCCAGGGCTGCAGAGATGAGTAAGACAAGGAATCCAGTCTTCTGGGAGAGCCAGACACATACACAAATAACTAGAACATATAGATGTAAAGGTAGAAATATACATAATAACAGTTGTTATAATTTATTAAGCACTTGCTAACCACTTTACAAACATTTTCCCATTTGTTCCTCCCAATAAACGTACAAGGTAGGTATTGCTGTCCCAATTTTTGAGACGAGAAAACCAGCACTCAGAGAAGTTAAGTAAATTGGGGAGGTTGCAAAATTGAAAATATGGAATTCAAACCCCGTTCTTACAAGCACCAAGCTCCTGACCACCATGGTATACACTGCTTCTCAGGAGCACGTGGTGTTCCCAGTGGGGCATCCCATCTGAGCCACACCAGCACCGGGAATGCCTCACTGGGTGAGTGTAAGGATCAGGAGATGTTGGGGACACAGACGGGGGGTAGGTGGGTGCGCCACCCTGGTAGCCCGGGGCACGGCTCTGTGGCGGGAACTGGGGGCTGAGGGCCGGCTTCCCACTGATGAAAGGGCTGTGTGTGCATCACGGACAGGCTGGCCATGCCAGGCGCCTCAGCTCACAGACTGGCAAGAACAGACAACCCCTCCCTCAAGTCCAAGGAAATGCACATTCCTACCACTGAGGCGGAACTGCCAGGTATTTCTCGGGGACTTGCTTTCTCACTAATTACCCAAACAGGAGGTTTTCTCCCCTTTCCCATCATCTCAGGTCAACTTGAAAAATGGCTTTTGTTTTCTGTGGGCCTTCGCCTTGTCCATGGTGAGGCCCGAAGCTGAGTGGCCAGAACTGCCTTTGGCACAGCGAGCCCTTCAGTCTTTTGTGCTTCAAAACGGGAACATTTCCACGCCCCCTTCCATGGGGGAGGCCTCCAGAAGGCTTGGGCAGCGCCCAGCCTGTCCCCAGGGCTCCCGTTGTCACCATTCCCATTCCAGTTCCTGGCTTGGCAGGCCGCCGAGGCCCAGCTTCTGCCCCAGTGCTGGGCAGAGTCCCCGTGGCCGCTGAGACCCACACCCAGGCCCGTCTCTGAGCTGAGGGTCCTTACCTTCTCAGCAAACAGCAGAATGAAGGTGGTGGCCTGTCCTCGCTTGTCATTGGCCAGGACAAAAAACAACAACAAATAAAACAAACCCACAGGCATCAACGGTGCTCAGACGTGGCCTATGCAGGCCTCATTCCGGGATGGTTAGGAGAGAGAGACCCCACCGGGCTGCACAGGGCTTCAGACTCAGCACCCTTGGGGGTGGCATGGACACCGGTTTTCAACAAACATCCGGGTCCCTGTCATTGCGGTGGCCCTGACACCACTTTCTGAGGAATTGATAAGCAGAATCAGGGGGAAAAAATAGGGGCATTTGTAATGGTCTCGGTCTATTATATTCAAATATGACTACTCGCTTTTGTTTGAAAGACATTTCTGAGTGTTTACTACAAAAAGGATGGTATGGGAAAAGCGACCTGACTTAAATGAGATGTGAATGACATGCGGTTTAACTCAGGGGAACAGCTGACCAGTGAACATGAAGTGCCCACTCAAATGCGTCTTCTACCTCAGTGTCTCCTGGAAAGAATGTCCAAAATGCATCAGGGCTGCTCACAGGGCGGACACAAGGTCTCATTTTCCCCAAGACTCTGATTTATATGTGAATGCAATAGTATTTGGCTTTATTAGTTCAGAACTTTTAAACTTAAACAATAACAAAAAAAAAAACCCCAAACACCTTCATTGGTTTATGCGAAAGTCTATTCAAATGTTCCTAGGGGTGCCTGTTCTGTGGATTCTCTAGAACATATCCCGTCTTTGAAGTGGTGCGTGCGTTTTTGGGGAGTCGTTCCCAGGCTGAAAAATTAGACCGAAAACAAAAGCTATTCACAGAGTTCATTCCACACAGAACGCTCTGCACGCGATGCTTCGCCTCCAATCATGTTCTTGTAAGACTTCCTTCTTGCTTGGCGCCAGAGTGGCAGCTTTTGTTTTTTGATGATTCTTCCAGCCTGAACCCCCTGCCCCCTCCAAACACCCAATTAAGCCAGAATTAGGAGCACATTTCTCTCTGCCGAGGCTTAAACTCAGCCGCCTGCTTCAGAGCAAAGGCCTCCGATGGTTGTGCTCATTGCATCTCTGCGTAGAGACTCCAGAGAAAATGGAATTCGTTCCCTTATGTTTCCCTGGAAGAGGAAGGTTTTTTTTTTGCTGCTTTGATCTGAGCATGTTGTGCATTTTTTATTGGCCGTTGCGTATAGAAAGCCAGAGCCTCATTTGGTGTGTCTGCTGTGCTCTCTCACGTTGTAAATCACACAGTGTCTTCCAACCCGAAGTAAAACGCTTGGGCCCCAAATGCCATTTCAAAATCAATGCATCACTGCAGTTGATAAGAAAGATTTCCAGGTAGGAGAGAACTAGCCAGGGCATATGCCACAGACTGCTGGAAATGCATCCGTGCAGCCAATCCAGGGTGGAGACAGCCACTCGCTGTTTCAGATCCCTCTTCCTGTCGTGGTGGACGCTGCTGCTGCGGATGGGGCAGCTGGCTGGGTTGCAGCTTCTAGAATGTGACCCATAATGCAAAGGCAGCTCTTTCCCGAGCATTCTAGAGTAACTCGAGTTGTTTACATGTCTCTGTTAGGTAATTTTCCTGTAACTTTGTGATAATTGGTGTCCTACTATTTTGTAAAAGTCTTCATTAAGTCAAGGCAACTGCATTTAGTCAAATATTCCCCCGACGGAGAATTAGAGGAAAATTACAGTTAGCTGATTCAAGGTCCTCACCATGAAGTAAATACAGTGCTTTAGAACATAAAGGCAAACTACAAAAACGGAGTGGTGTAATTAAACATCAAGTAGTCCAAGCGATAGAAGTCATAGACAAGCTGTCTCTCAGTTCTGGTCAGGCCCGTTAGGTACTGCTCCACGACCTGAGCGCTGGTCCTCTCGTCGGAGGAGTGCCTGTCTTTGAAGTTGGGGAATCTCAGCTCTTTGGGGGCGCCGATCAGCTGTAGGAAGTAATTGGCGTCTTCTTCCAAAGTCTCAAACTTCCCCACAAAGTCGTAGTTGATCAGACACGGGTAGCAGAGCTTGCTGACCTTCTCCCAGTGAATGTCCATCCCGACCGGGCGGTGAGAGTCCAGTAAATAGTGAACGAACTCCTTGAATTTGACTCCAGATCCATTATTTAAGTCCTTCTCACAGGCATTTGGCCGATATTTCTTTATAATTGCTTTCCCAAATACCGGGTGGTAGTAACTATTGGGGTGTTCGAATTTGTCGCGAAAGGCTGACACTAATCTTTCCATGGGGTCACGAACAAACACCGCCTTGGTGTAGGTATTCAAACGAGTGTATATCCCTTTCAGGTCAAAGCTGTCCAGCTTTTTCAAATGCTTCCCGTAGTGGACGGCATCATGGGAGATGTTGTGTGCCGAGGGAGCCAACCCGTTCAGTACCATCAGGATTCTTTTCCAGTTGGAGCAGCCAGCCTTCGGAACTTCGCAGTATAAGACCTTGTGCTTATCTTCCACGTAGATCCTGGACACCATGTGGAAGAGATGTGTTTGAGGATGACTCGCCCCACCGTAGTTCTTGCAGAACTCCTGCAGAAAAGACCTGCGTCTCTCTTGGGTGGCATCCGTCCTCCTCCATTTGTTGTCCTGGACTAAGCTTTTGTTTAGAGGGCGCGTGTCCGGGGGCAAACTCATTCCTCTGGACTTCTTGGAAAGGGTCTTAGTTCCTTGATGTTTTTTGACCAACTTAATGGTTGACTCTGTGGTCTTGCCCAAAGGTTGACCTTCTCCTTGTGAGGGCCTTGTCTCCCTCAAGACCCTACTAAACCTCTCAGGGTGAAGAAGAGGATTTTCCTTTTTTTCCTGGGAACCCTCAGGCATGTGGAACTCGGGGTTCTGTTAAAATAGAGAAGAAACATGGAAAGCACATTCACAAATGTGGGTATAGTGATAAGAAAATGAACATATTTATTTTAAGATATTTTTAGGGATAGAACCAAAATCGCTCAGATTTTGCACCTTCACCCCACTTTCATCAGTGTGTGCAGCAACTCTGAGCCCCAATAAACTCTCGGTTCCTTGACCACTTCACCTTTCACAGCCACACTCTCTACTTCACAGGGGCCGTGCCATGGCCAGAGCCTGCACCATCCCCACCATCTCTTGACCGCCACCGGCTAACCATTGTGACTCCCATTTCTGCAGTTCTAAGCCCAGGTTTCATGATGGTGTCCAAGCTCTCAGCTGCCAGTAGACCTGGGTTTTTCCCTTTGGCTCTCAGCAAGTCACCTGTATAAGGAGGTGTTTCCAGCTCAGCTTGCCTCCAGCATGTTCCCCACTAAGATTCACTCCTTCAGAATTCTGCTTTTGCCCTCACAGCACCGATGAAATGTGAAATAATTCCATTTACTTCCAGGCTGCCTTTCCCCACTCCCCCCACCTCTCTGGCACTAGAATACTTGACAGAGGTCTTATCATTCTCGCTCTCTGTTGGCTCCCAGGTCCCTAGTACAGTGCCTGGCACATAGCAGGTGACCAAGAAACAACTGCCGAAGGAGCAAATGTGATTATAAAGTAATGATGGGCTTCGGCACAATTGTTGTATGACCTTGTCAAAGACCAACAGTGTTAATCAAAAGGTCAAGATTAACTCAGAGAGATAATTTACCAATTCTTGTTAAGGTGCCGAAAATCTATATGCAAACAAGTCTTTGGCAGAAGGGAAGCAAATAAACAGGCGCGGGTGGAGGTGGAAAAGTGGGCGTGGTGGGCTGGAGCCGCCCCTGCGCCCAACCAGACTGGTTCAAAGTCACTCAGTGCTGCCTCGGAACCCCTGCAGGCTCGCCCTCAGTTCAGGCTCCCAGGCCTCAGGGTGGGCACTCCGAAAGGGATCTGGGGCTAGGGCACCCAACTCTGTTTAAGACAAGCTCCCCAGTTGCTCCACAGGCAGTGACGGTACTTGGGGAGCACTGAGCTAGAGGTAGCAAAGGAAAGGAAAATCAAACAAAGGCTCATCTCAGGACATGGGGGTGAGAAGGTATCGGGTGGTGGGCGTGGCTGTTCAGTAAGCAGACGCTGTGAGCCTAGACTCTGTGAGCCTAGGCAGGTGTCCCGTCAGTAAATACCCTCCCTACCTATCCGTTCCTTCCCCTGTCCCAGGCCACTCTAACTCCTGTTTGGGCTAGAGCAGTGGTTCCCAACCTTCCTAACACCGCGACCCTTTAATCCAGTTCCTCACACTGTGGTGACCCCCAACCATAAAATCATTTTCGTTGCTACTTCATAACTGTGATTTGGCTACCGTTATGAATTGTAATGTAAATATCTGTGTTTTCTGATGGCCTCCGGCTCCATAGCAGTGGTTCTCACCCTGTGGGTTGGAGCATGAGGAAGGTTGAGAACCGCTGGGCTAGAGAGAGAACTGCAGGAGACAGAGTCTCTGCGCCTGAATCAGACTTCAGTCTCCTGCTGGCTCAGTTAGTACTAGTCTGTTTCCTCAGCTCAGAGCACACTAATTTGTGGGCAAAGGAACAACACCTATGAGGCTTCTTGTTGGATGCCCATTAGACCTTCTTGTAGCAACCGCTTCCTCATCAGCTCTCACCATGTGACAGCCATTGTGAGGACGTGGTGATGCTTCTGCCCCCACCCCCACCTCCCACCTGCCTTCCAGTCAGCAGAGGCTTTCCGAGATTGAGGAGTCTGGATGAATAGAACCAAGGTGGATGGGATTTTAAATTTGACGCTTATACCACTGAGTTTCCACCTCACCATCAGAGTAACTTCAGTAATCATAACTTTTTTCCCCCCTCAAAAAATAAAAAATGAGACTTCCATTTGGCCCACTGATCCTACTTCTAGGAATATATCCTAAGAAACCCCAAATACTAATCCAAAAAGATATATGCACCTCTATGTTCATAGCAGTGCGATTTACAATAGCTAAGCCTTGGACACAGCCTAAGTGCCTGTCAGCAGATGAGTGGGTAAAAAAGCTGTGGTACATTTATACCATGGAATACTGTGCAGCAGTAAAAAAGAAGGATCTCTTATCCTTTGAGACAGCATGGAGGGACCTGGAGAGTATTAGGTTAAGTGAAATAAGCCAGTCAGAAAAAGACAAGTATCACACGATCTCACTCAGATGTGGGATCTAATGAACAAAGTAAACGGAAGAATGGAGTGGATCCAGAGATAGAGAAGCCTGGAACAGACTGACTCATCTCACAAGGAAGGCGGGGTGGGGGTGGGGGGGCAGGAAGGATTAATGAGGAACTTGTATACATATATGCATAAGCCCTGGACACAGACCATGGTGTGGGAAAGGCCTGGGGCGGGGCGGTGTGGGGTGGAGGGGGTCAATGGGATGGAGAAAAGGGGACATCTGTGGAAAACATTGAAGATAAATTAAAAAATAAAAATACCTTTGAGGCTTACACCAATGAGTTTCCATCATCACCTCATAGAAATATAGTTAAGAACAGCATAAGAAGAGTAAACTCTGACATCTCCATTTTTCTCCAGAGCACTTCATGCTGATGGTCCCTAAAGCTTATGTATGTGTAAAGCAAACATTCCCTTTTCTCCCCAGGGGCTCCCTCTATGTTCTGTTCTATTTCTGAAAAGGTTCTGTTTGTAACATTCCAGTCACCCTTCATGGAATCTGCAAGATGCTTTAACAATAAGAAAGTAAATTGGTTCATTTACATCTCATCATGCTTTTTTTTTAAAAAATAGTTTTTATTTATTTCTTAATTGGATGTTCTTTAGTATCCTCTAATTAGCCTCCCTGAAAATGAGCACCAAATTAGTCTTCCTAAAACATTTTATTCCTCATCCCTTAGAATTTGGAACTGGCTCGACTATATAGAAATTCAAGTCCTGATTCCATCGCTGGCACCTGCAGCCTGTCCCCCGGGTGCTCTGCTCCTGTCCTGACATGTCCTCTCCTTGCCTCCATCCGGCTCTCAGCACCCGCCCATGTTTTCCTCCTGTCTTGGGCTGCCCCAAGTCTCCCAGGCTGATCCAAAAGCCTGCTTTCCTGTGAAAAACCACCCACATCTCCCGCGAGGAGTCCACTGGCTTCCAAACAACTGTAGCCCTTACTCTGAACCACGGCAAGGAAAGTGATTGCTTCCCAGCTCACGTTGTTCTCTGGTTTTCTCAGGAGGCAGACCCTTTTAGCCACAGCAGAACTGAACACTATGGTCCTGAGCGACTGGAGCCCTGGACTCCGCAATGCCAACTGTGCGAGCAGCGGTGACACTGGCGGGGACACATTCCATTGGTCGTATGTAGTGAAGCATCTGCCCGCCCAGATCGGATTTGCCTGTGTCAGCGCCTTCGAGTGACACACACGCCCCTCTAGCGTTGTCACCTGCATATCTGACAGCTCAGCTTTCCCAGGCTGCCCGGCCCAGCCGCTCAGTCAGGGGCGGTGCCGCCCTGGGTTACCTGGGTGCTGCGCTGAGAAAGGGGGATTCCGAGGCCACGCGGAGGGGAGTGTCCTTTGGGGATTTGTCTCAGGGAGAATGCAAAGGGAGGATGAGAGACAGAAACTCGCAGCAGAGCACAGGCCAGAGCCACCGAGGGGAGAGGGAGAGTGGCTTACTAGCTGAGGGGCCAGAGCTAACAGATTGATGATCAACTGGATGGATATTTGCACGGTCTTGTCTCCTCATGCATTATGATAAAATTTGTCAATTTTTTTTTAAAAAAGAATGTCATTTTATCAATCTAAATTATGAAGCCTTTTGAGGTTTCCACATGGGCTATTTCTCCTGATGATGATTACACTTGACTCAAGATGTCACTGACATTTTCAAGCTCCTAAGAAGCATCTACAGCCATGACCATGGTCTCTCCTGCTGGTCCCCTTTCTTTGCAAGGTCAGGTCTGAGCAGTGCTGTCTTGACCCTTCAGCCTGATGGTGTCTGTGGGACCTCACTCCCCAGCGCTGATGTAGGATGAGCTCCTGCAGGGCCTGGAGGACCACAGAGGCCTCCTGCCACCTGCAGCCCAGGCCTGGTAAGTGCAGCCGAGCAACTGGTGGAAGGGAGGTGCCACCCTGCCTGCTCCTTTCTTTCTGGAGCCCACGTCCCAGGAAGCAGCCGCTTCTTCCCACCCACAGCCCAAAGCCACTGAGGCCTGGCCGCAGCAAAGTCCCTGGGAGAGCGGAAGGGACACCGGCCGGGCTGGGGTTGACATCTAACTGTGCCTGACTCTCTCATGTCACTCACGGCAAGACACTCCTGGACAGGATTCTACCGAATCTATTTATAGAGCCAGATACCATCAAGCAGGCAAGTGCAATCTTCAGATCAGGCATAACCACCCCTCCTCCCTTCCACATCGCAGTTATGCAATCTGCTCCTTGGAGGAAGCGAACACATCCCCGTGCACCTTGCTCAGAAATAACGTCACATATAATCCCAGCAATCCCATCTTCTCCCCTCACCAGGAGACTGGCCAAGAGGAGAAGGGAAGCCAGGTTCCCCGCCGGGTGTTTCCTCAGGGACTCCCTGAGCTGGGCCACCAGCGGGTCCCCCTAGCCAGCACTGCGACAAGATGGGACTGAATGGACCTGAGCACCACACACTGTGACAACCACGGGCGCTTCTAGACCGGGTCTCAGGACAACGGGCCAACCCTCTGGCCTCCCCTGTGACTCACGCCCCACCTACTGAGACTCCCAGGCCCAGGGCACGCTCCAGAGCCAGGCACGGTGCATTTCTACCAGTTGGAATGGAAGGCGAGTTGACCTGTCCTGACCCCTGTTTAAAGGGCAGCCCCTGGACGCAGGCCACAGGCAGAGGGTGAGCGGGGAGTGGGGATTCTGGATGAATAGCGGTGGCACTGTGCAAACAAGTTAATCCGCACCCCGGCTGTGTCAGGTGGCCACTCTCCACTGACTGTTGACTTCTCCAAACTGTGTAGTAAACTTAGTAAACATGCCTTACACTCCGTTAGTCTGCAGTTTAGGGTACGCTAGCCTCCTCTTCCAGGACAGAACTCCCCCCAGAACGGGCTCTGGGCTGGCTTCTTCTTCCACACTCTCCTTCCACCAGCACACCCTAACACAGGGCATGTGAGGAAATGGCTTGTTGATGGGTTAACCCTGCACAACACTGACGTCCATCTCCCTGGCACTCCTCACGGACAAAGGAGGGTGCCGAGCTGCCAGTATCCGTGGCACCAGTGAGCCGGCACGCAGCCCGTCCATCATCGCCGAAACAGCCAGACGAGGCTCTCTCTCTTGTAATCTCTCCGTTTTGCCGAGATCATTTCACTTGCTTTGGAGTTGATGAGGCCATAAGTGGCTCCCATCTGTTGACGAACATATTTTTAAGAGTCATTTAGTCTCAAGAATGGAATACTTGAGGGGGAAGTTAAATTGCAACCTTTATATTAAGTGTCATCTCAGTAACAGAGCCCAAATGGGAAGCATGTGTTCAATCTGCGTCTTTCATTTTCAAAGCTGTAGGTCAGGCAGAGAATTAATTTCATTTGTTTACAAAGTCGATTATGCCTAATAAAATCTATTTTGTTTATGGTCACATTTTAGTCAATCCATTGCCTTAGAAAATGAGGGAGATCTGATTGGCTAATCATTCAACATAGTAAATTACATTGCTTTTACACCCACAGAGCACTGGCCTAATTGAATTACCCAGTAATGGTATGATGGAAATATTCCCTTTTAATACAGTTTGAGCAAGGGACAGACCAGTGAGGCAACAGGCAGCCTCTTGTTTATCCCACCCTTGTTTGATGATTGCCCACAGAATGTAATGCAATATTTCTGGGGATAATAACTTTTTCCACATTAAGGATAATAAAAAAATGTAGCTTTTCCTGGGATCCATACTCTGAGTTTTCACTACTTGTGCATGTATCTTTCCCTTCACAGAACTTTGTTAACCTCTACTTTACAAAATAAAGTTGATCTATAACTAGAGGCCAAGTGCATGAGTTTAGTGCACGGGAGTGGGGGGTGCCCCTTAGCCCAGCCTGCACCCTCTCCAATCTGGGCCTAAACGGGCAGTTAGAAAACCCTCTCACAATCCAGGACTGCTGGCTCCCAGCTGCTCACCTGCCTGCCTTCCTGATTGCCCCTAACTGCTTCTGCCTGTCAGCCTGGTCACCCCCTAACCACTCTCCTGCCAGCCTGATTGATGCCTATCTGCTCCCCTGCCAGCCTGATTTCTTCTAATTGCCTTCCCCTGCAAGCCTGGTCCTCCCCAGCTGCCCTCCCCTGCAGGCCTGTTTCCCCCCATCTGCCCTTCCCTGCAGACCTGGATCCCCCCCAAATGCCCTCCCCTGCAGGCCTGGTCCTCCCCCCCTCCCAACTTACCTCTTCTGCTGGCCTGGTCATCTCTAACTATCTTATCCTGCAGGCTTGATCACCCCAACTGCCCTCTCTTCCAGACCTGGTCCTCTCAACTGCCCTCCCCTGCTGGCCATCTTGTGTCCACATGGGTACAGCCATCTTTGACCACATGGGGGCAGCCATCTTGTGTGTTGGAGTGATGGTCAATTTGCATATTACTCTTTTATTATATAGGATAATAAAAACATAATATGCTAATTAGACTGAACAGCCAAACGACCTTCTGGATGAAGCCAGGGCTGTGAGGGCTGAGCCCCTTGAGTGAATTCCATGCTTTGGGCCTCTAGTATAAAAATGTTGTAATTTATGCGTAAGAGAAGAGATGTGTGATCACTTTCTGTAGTGAGAGGAGGGAAACTATCTAGCGCACATTCTGTCACCGAGATCCCGACGAGGACCATGCGGCATTTCCTCAGCAAAAGCAGACACACACAGTCTATATGCAGCATCAGGCAAGTCAGAGACTCCCCCTCCCCCCCGGAGGTTTGAGTCATATTCGTAGCCTGAGTCCTACACCATGGACTAGTATTCATAACTACCACTTGCTATTTTTTTAGTTTTGGGCTTTTAGAAATATGGAAATAGTAAAATTCAAGCTGATGAGATTTTAAATAAAAAGTGCCAAGAACCAATTCCAGCATGTAATAATTACAAGAGATTCACCAAAAGGTTGATGAAGCCTGGGGGGCTCGACATGGGTGAGCCACATATGTAACTTACCTGTTGGAAATGGCTAAACGGCACTTCCCCCAAACCTGAATAGGCAGCTCAGGGCATGTTATTGCCTCCTGTTGGCCAAACACCTGAACAGCTGTAGGCTATTCCCCAAACTGACAATATCCTTTGATACCCTACCCTTTGAAGTGTATTATCTCCACTTTGCCTTAAGGACAAATTGTGTTAGAATAAAAGCACGGATCCTTGGTCTAGGTAGGAGCCTTTAGCTCCCTTTAGCTGGAGGTCCTCTAACCCCCAATGCCTTTCAAAATTATCTTTGGTCTCGGGACTCTTTAATCATCTATGCACAGCCCCTTTCTCCAGAATGCTGACCCTTTGGTAAGGCTGGGGAAAGATCCCTGGCAAAAAAGTGTATTGATTTGTAAATACAAAGGAAATAGTCATTTTATCCCCAAATTATCTTAACCTAAGTAATGATAGGTACATACGGTAAAAATGTTTCCAGTCCCTTGGTCACTACTTCTTAAAACACAATTTTTAAACTGTCAACCACAACTTTTGTTCAAAATGAGGACAACTAGAGTGCCTCTTCCACACATTTCTGAAAGACACCAATGTTCCCTGGAGTTTTCTTTCATCCTGCTATCATGAGATGGAAGAATAACACGGGTAAAAGAGTGATAAAGAGCTGCATTCTAGGATGTTATTCAGATGTGACCACGTATCGGCTCTTTGACCCATTTTGGTCATAACTTTAATATAAGATCTAAAAAAAAAAAAAAAAAAAAAAAGACTCGCGATACGGAGGAGGTATCTGCGCGAACAATGCCGAAGGGCCTGTACTCACAGTGCTCCGGCAGCCGGTCCGCCTACGTCTGCAGCTCCGCGCAGCAAACCCGGTGCTGGTGCTAACTGTTCCCCTCATTTAACCGGTTACTCACCTGCAGGTACCCAGGCTCCCGCGGGGAGGAGTGTCGTTAGGAAAACTCAGGGAGGGAGGAAGCGGGACCCAGGCTGGTGGGAGCGGAGTTCGCCAGCCTGCGGGGGTGCGTCTTAGTAAGGAGAGCCACTTGCCCGCTGGCTCCTTAACTATTTTTATTCTTTTTAGTAGAAGCTGCATTTTCAGCACAGAGACTCGCATCCCGTGTCTCCTTACAGGAGTACATTACTGGTCAAAGTGAGGAACTTACAGAAGAGTTTTAGGAGCAAGGTGCCTTTTCTGGAAGATAAAAGAGCGAGAGGACGTTTACGTTTCTCCTTCGATTCTCGTCTCGTGTCCCTGTGAGCTCTGCCGGCTCTGCGGGGAGAACTTGCCAGAGGGCAGCGGATTATCCCAATGTGTTACCCCACAGCCCCCTCCTTTAATCTCTTTTCAGGTGACAGACAGTTTTTTTCTCAGACCAGGTTCCCTTGCTTTTCCGCTTGCTTAATTAGAAAAGTAATTTAACGCTCCGCAGGGACCCAGAGCGAGTAGATGCTCATCCTGATCACACAGACGCTTTGAAAAGCCCCACAGAAAACACACCAACTCCTACCACCTCCTACATCTCTGTCCTGGAGTCTCACACCACTGCCTCCGTGCTGGTGGGGCCGGGGGAGTGCTGATTCGGGCGGCCGTAAGGTGGGTCCTTGAATCAGAACTTCCAGAACAAGGCGGCGCACCCTCGTGGAGAGGAGGGCTCAGAGGGAGGCACACCCGGGCTCCGCCACCCCAGCTGTGCCGTGAAGAGAGACATCGGAAACCACCTCAGAGAGAGGCTGGTGCTTCTGTGGTGGAGCTGGGTGGCCTGTCATGCTGCTCTGTGAGCTTAGGCCAGTGGTTGGCAAACTCATTAGTAAGCAGAGCCAAATATCAACAGCACAACAATTAAAGTTTCTTTGGAGAGCCACATTTTTCAAACTTAAACATCTTCTAGTGCCACTTCTTCAAAACAGGCTCGCCCAGGCCGTGGTGTTTTGCGGAAGAGCCATACTCAAGGGGCCAAAGAGCCACATGTGGCTCTTGAGCCGTAGTTTGCCGACCATAGTCTTGGGCGAGTACTTAAACTCACCAACGCTGGCTCCTTGATTGGTATCTAACACACCGGGTTGCTGCTATGAGGTTTAAATGAGGTAGTCGTATGCCAATTTTAGCCTCGTGCCCACGCACAGAAAGCTCATTAGGCACTTAATAAAAATGCTAGGTATTATTATGATTGAGTGGTAAGCACTGCAGGGTCTGCACTTACTAAACCCTTTCAAGGGTGAGTTTCTACCTGTATCGAAAGGTGAAACCGGATACCCTCCTGGGGCTGTGTTGACAATGAGACGGGACGTGAGGGATCAGCACAATTCCTGGCCACAGTTATCCAGGAGCATTCCAAGTGAGAATTATCTGCAGCTGTGTTTGCTAATAGAGCCTGCGTTTTTGCTAATAAACAATTTCCTTATTCCAACCATCATTTTCTTGTTGAGCTCATGCATTTAGAACCCCCGAGGGCCATCTTCTCCTCCCCTGTTGTCATGACGATCTAGTCCCACAGACGATGGCCTACTGGTGACTGCCACGCACAGCCTCGCACAGGACTGCGCTGTCGTGGCTTCCGGTTGAGGAGGGAGCCTTTGACATTCACAGCTCCGTGCTTCCCACACGCGAAGCCATCTGACCTTTCGCCAAGACCGCGCTGTTCGTCACCGTTCACGTCCCCACTTTCTGACCTTTCAGACCTGCTTTCAAGCATTGACAAGAAGACTGAGACATCGGACAGATCTTTTTTTAAAGCCCGGCTTCTAATCCTTAAAAGAGAATCAGAGAGGTGGGGCTGTCACTAGCTCGAACGCTAAGCTTGCAGAGAGCTCTCTGGAAGTCACAGTGGCCTCCTGCCAGCATGGCCATCTTGATAAGAATAGAGCCAGGTGATGCAACCCCACTTTAAATTTAGAAGTTCTCAAGTTCACGCTATTCTGAAAAGGCAGCAGTGAGTGGCGTAGCCACACTTAGGTTCGAGACAAAAGTCAGGTGGCCATGTCTGAAATAAGCCAATTGTTTGACTTTGCACAGGAACACGTCCTCCTCCACCAGCCGCGGAGCCCCGCAGCCAGCGTCCCTCTGGGCCCCTGGCTGCGTCCACTCACTGCGGCTCAGTGACCTTTACAGAAAGGCCCAAGAGAAGCGCTCCTTTCCCACAGATCCCAGCTGCCCACTGCACAACGAAACAGTGCGCAGACGTGATGCTGAAGGTTTTCACGCTCAGTTGGCCTAGCCCTGTGGTCGGCAAACTGCGGCTCTCGAGCCACATGCGGCTCTTTGGCCCCTTGAGTGTGGCTCTTCCACAGAATACCACGGCCTGGGCGGGTCTATTTTAAAGAAGTGGCGTTAGAAGAAGTTTAAGTTTGAAAAATGTGGCTCTCCAAAGAAATTTCAGTAACTGTACTGTTGGCATTTGGTTCTGTTGACTAATGAGTTTGTCGACCACGGGGCTAGAGGTATCTGGGGTGGTATTTTACGCGAGTGTCTTTAACCCACCAGAGGGCGATCACTCAGAAACCGGACAGGAGACCCCCTCCACCGGGGACACTTCCAGGCGGCCGTGGCTGCAGGGCGGCACTGCCAGCGGGACAGCTGGGAGAAATGGGTCACACATTCCTTCTGTGCGGACGTGCGCTGCCCAGAGTGCTCGCTGCTCGTTCTCGTCCTCTTCTCATAAACAAGCTGCCGTAACAAGTTACTTTAAAAAGCACCTGATTTCCCCAGCGGCGGCCACGGGAGGTCCAGGGCTCCCTCCGGAGACTCACAACAGTTGTTTGTTCTCAGAGCTCAGGCGCTGGTAGTAGCTGGGGGCTGAGCATCCGCTGATCGGTCGGGGGCGGAGGGCTCTCTCCCTCCAGCCCTGTTTCTCCCACGGGTGTGCACCTCCTCGCTTGGCTGATGCAGATGGGGAGGGAGGACTCAATGTTCAATTTCAATTTAATTACACAGTCCGCAGTGCCCAGTGGGGAGGATTTAGGGACAAGATTAGCGCTCAACAGCGCTCTATTTTACATTTCGTTTGATAAAGAGCGCTGTATTGATTATCCAAAGTGAGTTTTCAAAAATGTTTTTCAGGAGCCAAATTCTTTTGGTGGCAGATGATTTAAAAGGGGGAGGGGGTGACTTCACTTCTTGGCTCTTTGCCAAAATGCAGGTAAGTCGAAGGTATAAGATGGCTCTTGGAGTTGTGTTGCCAGAGCACCCTTGAGAGGGAGCAGGGCCCCTCCCTGAAAGAACAAAGACTAGAAATTCCTCTGCAGAATCAGAAACGCCAGTGGGTAGGCACTGATTGACTACCACGGCTATTGCTTCTGAAAATGATTGTGTAACTAACGCACTTAAAACCTTTCCCTCTTAGGTTAAAATCTAAAGAGTTTCACTCTCCATCAGGACTGGAAGCCATTCTGATTTTATCAGGCATCAAATCAAAATGTTTAAGATTATGAGTAAATATTTGGTGTTCTACTTTGGTGTCGGCACAGTCTACTGGTTCAGCCAAATGTAAAAAGAAGGCAAATACAGGAAGCGAAAGTAAGTCCCTAAGAAGTGGCCTCAATGTATTTCTTGACCAACGGCTTTGACTTGTTAAGAAAACAGGTCCATGGAAAATATTGTGCTCAGTGAAATAAGCCCAACTGAGAAAGACAAATAAAACCAAATAATCTAACTAATAACTGGGCAAAGGACTTGAATAGACACTTTCTTCATGGAGGACATAGCCCAAACGACTAGTATGCATGCATATGAACCTAACCAGTGGTCACGGACAACAGGGAGGTGGGGGCATGCGTGGAATAGGGGTTTGGGATGGGAATGGGGGGATGAGGACAAATATGTGATACCTTAATCAATAAAGAAATTGAAAAAAATTTTTTAAAAAGATGGCCAATCATCAGAGAAATGCAAACTAAAATCACCTCACACCTGTCAAGATGGCTATCATCAACAAATCAACAAACAGCAAATATTGGGGAGGTTGTGGAGAAAAGGGAACCCTCGTGCACTGCTGGTGGGAATGCAGATTGGTGCAGCCACTGTGGAGAACAGTATGGCATTTCCTTAAAAAGTTAAAAATGGAACTTCCATTTGACCCAGTGATCCCTCTCCTGGGAATACATCTGAAGAAACCCAAGACTCTAATTTCAAAGACTATCTCCACCCCTACGTTCACTGCACCATCATTTACAATCGCCAAGATTGGGAAGCAGCCCAAGTGTCCATCTGATGAGCAGATTAAAGAGCTGTGGTCCATTTACACAGTGGAATACTACGCAGCTGTAAAAGAGAAGGAAATATGACCCTTCATGTCAGCGTGGATGGGCCTGGAGAGCATTATGCTAAGTGACATAAGGCAGTTGGAGAAAGACAAAGACCCTATGATTTCACTTGTATGTGGAATCTAACGAATAAAAAACTGAAAACACAATGGAAACAGAGTCTTAGATATGGAGAACCAACTGACAGCTATCCCAGGGGAGGGGGCTTGGGGACCGGTGGAAAAGGTGAAGGGTTTAAGTAAACAAAAGAGAACTCCTAGGCACAGACAACAGTATGGTGATTACCAGCGAGATTACCATGGAGGGAGGTAGAAGAGGGTGAAAGGGGGTTACATGGTGCTGGGCAGAGAGGTAACTCAGGGTGCTGAACACACAGCACCGTACACAGATGATGCATTATAGAATCTTACACCCGAAACCTGTATCATGCTCTTGACCAATGCCACCCCAAAAATTTCAGTTAATAAAAGAAGAAAAGAAGTCTCTTTATAAGGACTTAAACAAACAAAAATGGTAGCAATTAACTTCACTGCTGTTCAGCCTTACCACCCCTTGAGTACATACAAATATTTGAAAACACAATGATAAAGAGACTAAGCTCAAAGGCAAGCAAGCTTTCTGAAACAGCTAACTGACTTTGTCATTGTGCAACCATGGCATTGCCAGGTGTTAAGTTGGCTGCTGCTTCCAGTCAACATCTCTGCTTATATTCAAAGGCAACGTGATACCCTCAGCGCTCGGTGGCGCCTCCTGAGGCTGCAGTGCCTTAGTCGAGCGAGCTTCCCCAGAGCTCCGCGCGTTTCAGGGCCCCCGGCACGGCTCAGGGAACGCTGGAACTAACCGGTGCGGTGCCAGGGGGGACACGGTGGGACTCATTGTGAAGAGGAGAAGAATGTGCGAAACGTACCTTGCCTGAGTGGGTGATACGTCAGGCCAGAGGCGAACAGCACCCACAGGCCCAGGGATCCGAGGCTGAGAGTGACGCCCGGGCGTGTCTGCCACAGGCCCAGGCCTGCCCCCAAGGCTAGGGCCCAGCAGCATTGGGAGGGACTGCGCTGGGCTGGCGGGGAGGAGGCAGGGGTGGGCAGGGCAGCGTCTGGCTTACATGTGTGTCTGCGTGTCTCAAGCCCCTTACATGGTCAGTCAGATACCGTGATTCCTTCTTCCAGTAGATGAACAAATAAATCAGTAAGGAGCCTGGCTGGGCAAACAGTGGCACGGCCAGGAGGACCAGGCCACCTGAGGCAGCGATCTGCCCTGCGCGGAGCTATCTGGTATATTTCCACCCGGGCTCAGCGCTCAGCGGGCTGGGCATCGAAACGTGGGAAAACCACCGAGTGCCACCGCAGTGAGGAGAGAAGCAGATAACAGGATCTGTTTGCAGGCGGATGCTATCCATGCCCTGTCAGGACGTGCCTGGGTGGCTCACATCAGCAAGCCGCATGCCCTGTCCACCGGGTGCCTCCTGGGGAGATGGAGGGGAGGGGAGTGAGGCTGTGCGGGGAGGGGGTGAGGAAAATACATGTCAGCCCAGAGGACTGACTACATTCAATGACATGTTCTCAGGGCCAGGGACACACACGGCTCACTCCCAGCACAGCAAGGCCTTTGTGTTCTAAAAAGCACTCACAGTGCCTCTCACTGACTTAAAGCAGGACTGCGCGTCCCCGTGCGGGAGGCTAGGAAGTACCTGGTCGGTGGTATGCACCCGGGCGTCCCCTCCAGTCCCTGGAAGAGAGAGAAACAGAAGGTCACCATCGAGCGGACACGCACCTGAAGGCCGTCCCGGGCTCTGAGCAAGGCCTGTCCCCACTGTGAGCGTGGCCATCGCGCCAGAGTTGGGATGGGGAGGGGGGAAGCGAAACGTGAATCCACCTTGCTAGGCTAAAACAGAGGTCAGCAAACTCATTAGTCAGCAGAGCCAAACATCAACAGGACAACAGTTGAAATGTCTTTGGAGAGCCACATTTTTTAAACTTAAACTTCTTCTAACGCCACTTCTTCAACATGGACTCTCCCAGGCTGTGGTATTCTGTGGAAGAGCCGCCCTCACAAGCTGCAGTTTGCCGACCACGGGACTAAGAGCAGAGGATGGAATGGAGCGGGAAGGGGCTTGTCACGAGCTGGCAGGGAAATGGCAAGGGGATGAGAAGGACAAGGGAAAATCCGGATGGGACCCGGTCCCAGGTCCCCAAACAGTGACAGCCCAGTCAGGTATGACACGGGCTCAGCGCCTGCAACTGAGGGCCAGCGAGGAGACGGCGGGGCAGGCGGCGGGCGCGCTGCTCTCCGAAGCTGCTCTCGGGCCTGTGGGATGGCACAGGTGCTGTGACCCGCTGTGGCTGCGGGGTCGCTGGCCACCCACTCAGCATAAGCCAGCAGCTCTGCCACGGCGGCCTGGCCAGGACAGAGGCACCTAACAACACAGCCTCTCGGAGAACAGGCCTGTCCGTCCCCGTGGGGATGGCCTGCAGGCCAGCGATGCCACGTCTGTCTAAAACGAGCGGAAGCAAACCCGTGGAAAAGCCGGGGACTGCAGGAGAGGGAGGCGCATTGGGGGCATGGCAGCTAGTTCTTGCTTGTGGACATCTTGGTGCGAGATACACTTAAAAAAACCTTTTTATTGCTTTTTAGAGAGAGAGAAGAAGAGAGAGGAAGAGAAAGGGAGAGAGAGAGAAACATGAATAATGAGAGAGGAACCTGTATCGGCTGCCTCTTGCATGGCCCTACTGGGGGCCGATCCCACAAACCCGGCATGTGCCAGGCCCAGGAATCGAACCAGTGACCTCTTGGCTCATAGGTTGACGCTCTACCACTGAGCCACACCGGCCAGGCTGAGATACACTTTTTATTCTTGTGGGCTTTTTAAAACTTTAGCGAAGACGACGGTGCATCACATGCAGTTGTAAGAAATCATACAGACAGATCACATGAAGAAGAGGCAGTGGCTGCTGGGGATGGAGGGACGGGACTATACCTGCATGTTGGAGGGACTTAGGTACCAGGGCGTATGCCACTCCGGGGCAGGGTAGGAGTGGGTTGGGGGACTGAGGGCGGGCAGGCTGATGGCGGAGAGACAGGGCTGTTCTCCCGGTACCGAGGCCAGGATGCTGGTTGATTTAAACATGAGAAACATGATCTCCTCCCTCGAGCTCCGAACATTCATAGCTCAGAGCACATCACCATGGCCCTGTCGGGCGGCTGCTGCTAATGACCTTCTCCCGTGTGCTCAGGGAGGTCCCGCCGGTGCCCATGTACCATTCCCTGGCCGCTGCGGGGAGAAAGGAGGAATCTCACTTACAACGAAGCCATCCCCCCACTTATCCAAATCGCCTGCGAAAGGAGGAACGGCAGCTGGGGGATAGAGCGGAGCGGCAGGAGCCGCAGCTAATAAAAGATTAAGGAGCACGCGGCTTAGCGCCTCCTAATTATTTTCTCCAGCATCTCGCCTCGACCGGCTTTGAAATCTCGGGTTGGATCGGCGCTGTTTTGCTCAGAGGTTTGTGGACTTTGCATACTGATTCTTTCCTGTTTCCAAGTGCATTTGCTGTGAGGCTATTTTTATTTCACTTTAAAGGAATTTTAATAGCTTTCTGTTGACAGCGCGGACAGCTGGTCTTGAGAATTAAAGAAGACTCACTTGCTGATGGAGGAAGGAAGTGACATCAATGAGCTGCTCAAGCCCGCCCGAGGGGACCTGCTGGGGAGGGAGCAGCCCCTCGCTGCGCTGCGCTAGGGAGAGATGCCCGGAGATGCGATCGCCGCCACTGGATCCATCAGACCCGCGATGCCTCCCTCCACCTACTTAGTGCCACGGAAGGAACATGCCCTTCACACTGAGGAGGAGGAGGAGGAGAGCGCAGGGGCTCAGGAACCACAGGATCACAGGGTCCCTCTCTGGGCCAGTTCCATCCTCTGTCAGGCCTTTGTCCAGAAAATGACTTTGATGTAAACTGTTTGGTTGGAGTCAGTCTCTTTCTGGGACAGGTGGCGAATAAGAACATGTAATAGTATGGATAGTGTAGACATGCTACCTGCCAATTTAACCCAGAGAGTGCTACCAACTGCTTTTTTAACCTCATGGAGAGCTATCCGGAATAGAGGTCTCTAGGTGTCATATATAAGCTTCTCCTATGATATCGTAATATTTTAAAAATTGGCAGTCATAGTACACAGCCAGTGTGACTCAACGGTTGGGCATCAACCTGTGAACTAGGAGGTCACGGTTCAGTTCCAGGTCAGGGCACAGGCCGGGTTGCAGGGTTGCTCCCAGGGTGGGGCAGCCAATCAATGCTTCTCTTTCATCATTGATGTTTCTACCTCTCTCTTCCTCTCTGAAATCAATGAAAATATATAAAAATTGGTAGTCATTGTTTATAACTCCACTGCAGAGAAAGATCAGGTGTCAAATATGCACTTTAAATAATGACAATAGTATAAGAGCAGTGATCATTGCCGTCACAATGAATGAGTTCATGCTTCACCATTTTCCTCTGGAGCTAGTTACACATTCTTCAAAGACAACTGTAGCTCAAGTGCATTGAGGGTGTATGTGTTTGTGGGTTGTGGGTTGATATAGGATTTGCAAATCATATATCTGTTATATTGGAAATTAGCGAGCTAAACACAGGACCAGAGGACGCCTTAGTCAGTCAGCCACATGTGGAGGCCTTATTACCCGGTGGCCTCAGAGGAGTGGCCTCCAGAGTCTGAGCAAAGCAACATGGAGGGAGCTTTCCCTTTATGCCCTCCCGGTCTCTCTGTCTCCCAAACACGGGCCTCCGGGCCTCTCGCAGGCTTTCCAAAGAGCCCTGTGTGCTGGGAGGTATTTTGCAGGCAGCTTGTAGCCTTGAGCACAGCACTAAGATAACTAAGAGACCTGGCATGGGAGGAACAAGGAGCGGACCAGACCCTCACGTCAGCACAGCAGCTTGCAAGGCCAGATAATTGAGCTTATTTTCCCTATTATTCCAGCAAGCGTGCTTACAGAAGCCAAGAATAGCAAAGTTAATTCACAGAACAAAGGACCCTCTATGTTTAGTGGAAAATTTCAGGGAGCAGAGTTTACACCATACAGGTGACGGAGAACAAGATGGAGTGCCGATGCTTCAATCTGATAAGGGGTTAATATCCAGAATAAATGAAGAACTCACACAACCCCAGAGCCAAACCCCAAACACTGATTTAAGAAGTGCCAGCTGCTTTCTCCTGGGGAGCAGGACTTGCCAGGAGCACCGAGGGTCAGTCTCTCTCTGGCGAACCCCTTCTGGTCCTCATGCAAAACACACTTTGGGAAGAGAGGGGTGTTAACGAAAAAAAACCCCATTGAAACCTGTAAAGAATTTTTGTGAGTTTATTTGAGCCAAACTGTCGGCATATGCAGGGAAGCAGAACCTCAGTGAAATGAGATAATGCTCCGGAGAATGGCGGGTTACGTTTCTATATTTATACATTGCCATCAAAGGAAAGGGACGTAGGTGGTTACATGAAATTCATTGGCGATAGATTAGGGAGGTGGGACAGAGCGAAGCGGGGGGGGGAAAACCTCTGGGATAGGGTGAAAGGTGAAATGATGGACCTGAGCTTCTTTTACAGAGGTGGATACAGGATACTCTAACGCAATTAACAGTTGACAACTTGATAACAATAACAATGAGGGAATGTCTCGAGGCCATTTGTTGTGCCCTGAGGGGTCCGGGATAAAAAGGAAGTTACAAGTTACCCAGACATCTCACAGATAAGTTATCTCAGAAGCTGGAAGGCAACTGGGTTCAGTAAAAGTAGATCAAAGTTGATCTTCGTCAGGTGAAATACCTGGGACATGACTACCTACTGTAACCTGTTAGATATTTAATTTTCAAACCATCTCTTGTGGTTATCTTGGGTCTCTGGGTTTGTAAGACCGCCACGCAGGCCTTCCCTGAGCTTGTCAGGTCAGCATGTGGCTCTTTTCTTTCACAGGGGGCACATGGCCCGCTTACTCTGTGGGGGACACTTCTTAGGGTGAATTATGACTGGGGCCCTGAGGAAGGCTCTAGTCAGACTCCGCCACCTTCTCCACCGGGCCATGATGTGGACCCGCCCTGCCTTCCACCTTCCTGCCCCTGCTTAGCAAGAACCCTGCTGAGTACCTTAACCAGAGTCTCCCCACCCTGGGTAGGTGATCACCCTGACCTCCGACCGGGTTTCTCACCCCCACCTTTGATGTCTACGTTCTTGGCCGGCCTTTAGCCAGGATCCCGTTGGATCAGTTCAGGAAGAACGCCCCTGCCTTGGATGTCCCCCGCAGTTACTAACCCTTCCACGGACCCCCCACGTTGCTCCTGGGCTGTGAGTCCCATTGCCCTGCTATAGGCAGAGGTGAGCAGCTCGCTCCTCTGCCCGCACCCTCATGCTTACCGTCCTCAGTAAAGCCTTCCTGGCAATGCCAGGGTCAGAACAATTACTTTTCTTATCAGACCTAACATTTTAGCATTTCACCTATTTCCTTTGTTTTATACCCAGGATCCATCCCCAAACGACCGATTTAATTCCTCCTTAAATTTGCAGATCCCCAAGCACTGTAGCTTCTAGTTATCCTTAGTGATGGCTCAACACCTGCGTACATCGTCAGGGAAACTGGAGATAGTCGGGGACACCATCCACCAAAAGCAGACCCTGAACCTCCCCAAGTGGCCTTGAGTGGGAGCCTCATTGTTGTTAAAAGTAAGCTTCCCCTCCTCCCATTATCCTCCCTTCTTCCTCGCGCCCCTCCCCCCCACCTTCTCTGCCCCAACTTGGGAAGTGATGAGAAATGTGAGCTTTCTTTTCTACATCAAATGTAGACTTTTGAAATGGGCTGCTGTGTTTTCTTCCAATTTCAAGCAAGATTATGACTACTATTTTTTAAAAAGCCACACTGAGCCGGGACAGCTGGTTAGTCTCAGGAAGTTTTCTGGGAACTAGGGTATACAGACAGCGCTAGGGGTGTTTTTCCAATGCCCTCTCTCCCCTCCATCCATGCTCACCCACTCAAGGCCAGAGTACTGCCAGGATGTGAAGGGGCTGTGATTGTTAGCGGCTCCCCGCTCTTTGTACAGGAGGTACACAGCCCTCCGGAGAGCTGGTTTGGAGAGTGTAGATTGCACGTGTGGAGAGAAAGCGTGAAGCCGCGCCTTTCTGGGTGGTTCTGGGTATGATCAGCGGGTCTCCCTGTGGCCCGGGCCTGTGGTCCGGGCAGTGGAGGCCAGATGTGAGCGGGCCCATGCAGCGCCATTCCCAGCATCCACATCCCAGAAGTTCTGAACAAAACCAACCGGTAGTCTCAGGATTTTGATGCTTTCATTCCATCCCCCGATTCTATCTCAGCATTTGGAGGACATTTGTCCCTTGCTTGCTTGTTTTACACGTCAGAGGTCCTAAGTATATTTTAATTGTTGCTCCATTTCTGGGCTGGGGGTCGGGGAGGGGGTAGGACCCCATAGGGGGTGTCACAAAATCAATTTGCGGTGGGAATTTTTTTTAAACACCTAGGACAGGGTGGAATAACAATGTTGAACAAGACCTATCGAAGCACCATAGAGGACTCTTTTTAAGTCAGCTACCGACCTCACATCATGAAGATGAGAGGAAAACCATCCCATGGTCATCGAATCTCAGTTGGTTTCTAGCTGCTTGCTTTTGTGAAAACAAGGTTTTTGGAGTTTGTAGCTCAGTGTATTTTTTATTTATCTACTTATTTTTACTTAGCAGGAAAATGTGTTGATTCTTCTTTTTCATATGGTGACAATAATTTTCCTTTATTTCTTCCCCCCCCCCCCCCCACTTGGAAAATGTACCTCTAACCCAATCTGGTGGCTTCTACAGGACGAATTTAACAAGGACCTTAACCCCAGCAGCCCCAAACTATTTGTACATGAATCGTTACGTGGTTTTCTATGTTAAAACCTGCCATTCTTCTCCCCCTTGGCAGACAGAGAGCACCCCGCAGGGTTTTAGGCACAGGCCGATGACGCCAATCCTGCCGCGGTGCCTCGGGGAGCACTCACATCCGCAGTCTCCTCACCCCAAACCCACCCACGTGCGCTGTGCAAATGAGAACGGAAGCTGCTAATCTCGCCTCTCAGGGCCTTGCCTACTCCAGCGTTCTCTCTTAAACCAAGTTTCAGTCATATCTAAAATATGAAGAACTATAAAGTTATAAAATACAGAGGAAAGATGTTGACTATAATTACCTGTAGATAAGACCTGTTAACTTTGGTGACACCCTTCCAGCTATTTCATTTTTGCTTTTTCAAAGACAATACAAGTCTTACGGGCTTTTTGTTCATTAATATTATTCACTAGCGGCCTGGTGCATGAAATTTGTGCATGGGTAGGGTCCCTGGGCCTGGCTGGGGATGAGGGCTGATCTGTGGGGTGATGGGCAGGGCAACTGAGGGTCCCCCACTGGCATCCTCCTTGGCTGGCCTGAAGCCTGAGGGTTGGGGTAGCTCCTGCATTGAGCGTCTGCCCCCTGGTGTTCAGTGCACGTCATAGTGACTGATCCTTCTATTGGTTGTTTCATAGTTTGGTCGATTTGCATATCAGGCTTTTGTTATATAGGATAATCTTTGCTGCCATTATGAGTCCTTCTCCTGTGCAGCACTGTGAGGCACGTCCCTCTGAGCACACCCAGGGCCCTTCCTCAGCACAGGGTCCTGGACGTGGGAGCGATGGATTCCGGAATTGACCAGGTGGCCAGTACTCAGGCTACGAATACTCCTATGAGCTGATTCCCAGCACTCTGTCCACTTGGAATTAAAAATTGGTGGCAATATTTTCGAACCATGCAGTTTATGCAATCCCATTGCTTTGTCTTTCCTGTTTTATTAGAGAGTATGGACATTCAATGTGCTTGCTGGGCACTGATATTTCTTCTCCCATTTGTCTCTGTGGCTTCCTTTCTAAAGGGCATTTCTCTTTCTCTTATTAAGATTCATTTTTCCGGTCTTTAATTTTGTGACTGTTTTTCCTAATTTGTCCTTTGTGTAACTTAGTTATGATTTTAGGCAATGAAGGGAGGGTCTAAGGATTGGGACGCCAGTGTTAGTGAGTACTGACAGCACAGCGGTGCCTGCTGGGTCCCCAGGCACCGTTCCTCTGGTCCCCCAACACTCTTGCTGAGATGGGGCTCCTGGTGTCCCAGTTGTGCAGCTGACAAAGCCTGGGGCCTGCAGAGGGAAAGAGGCTGGGCCTGAGGAGGGGAGGTGGAGGCTGGGCCTGAGGAGGGGGGGGGAGGCTGGGCCTGAAGAGAAGAGGGGAGGCTGGGCCTGAGGAGGGAAGAGGAGGCTGGGCCTGAGGAGGAAAGGTAGAGGCTGGGCCTGCAGAGGGAAGGAGGCTGGGTCTGAGGAGGGAAGGGGAGGCTGGGCCTGCAGAGGGAGGTGGCTGTGACTCTAGGGCTGGGAGGTGGCGAGCCTGTGTCCTAACTTCTGAGCTGCCCCCACCCCTTCCCGGTCCCTGCTTCTCACTGACAGGATGGGACAGGCACGCCCCTGTGGCCGTTAACAATGACAAGGCCAACGCACATGCCACCAGCTGACTGCACCTGCGACGGATTCTCAGAACACCGCGAACCTGCTGCACAGAGCACGTGCGTGTCGAGGGCGATGAGGGGTCAGAGGCCATGCCCCTGGACCCTGCTGTACGCAGGCCCCGTGGGACAGGAGCACGTTCACTTCTAACGTAGAGGCTGATTAGGCTCAGGCACTGCCTCCATCTGACGAGAAAGGCGTTTCTGTTTGGGTGCGAGGGCTCGGCGGAGGCTCTGATGGCCTTTCCGCTCCGCCCCTGGGCGGCCGCTGGAGACACAGTGAGAGCCTGCGGTGCCGCCTGCGGCTGGACGGGGCGCAGAGACAGAAGGCCGGCCGCCCCTCCTCGCAGTGCAGCGGACAGACTCACAGAACAAGCCTGGCCTCGGCACGGCCAGGAGGAGGCAGTGAGCAGCCAACACAGCGAGGAGGGAGGGCCGGGCCGGCCTGCTGCCAGGGCGCTCAGGAGGAAGCATGAAGGAAGACTTGCCCCTCCAGAATGTTCCCTTTCCCAGCCGCCCCGTCTCTGCAGCCCGGTGGGCCTAGCCTGGGGTGACCGCAGAACCTCCTGGGCCGATCCCTCCGCTGCCCCCGCATGTGGGGGGCGCCCCTTTTTAAGGAGTCCTCCCACTACGTCAGTCCTCCCGCTACGCCAGCCTGCGCGGGCCTCTGCTCCTCGGAGACAGGCTCTCACACACGTGGCTTCAGCGGCCACAGGTGCCGGTACACCAGCGAGCAGACTGGCAGGTGGCAGGGGCGGTGGGAGGACACAGCCTGAAGATTTCTGGAAGTTCTCACGGACATGGGATGGAGCCGGAGAAACACAAGCTTGTTTAAACTCCCCGGCTGATGTTTCTGAGACACACTCACTACAAATGGAGGCTGTCACAGCTGTTTAACAAATGTTCCTATTGAATTCAAAGAGAGGAAGAGAGGAGGAGAAACAGAAACATGAGAGAATCACTGATTAACTGCCACCTGCACGCCCCACACACGAGAGAATCACGGATCGGCTGCCTCCTGCACGCCCACACTGGGGATCAGGCCCACAAGCCGGGCCTGTGCCCTGACCAGGAATTGAACCCTGACCTCCAGGTTCATAGGTCGTCCTCAACCACTGAGCCGCACCGGCCGGGCTCTCACAGCCCTCACTTGCCCGTCACCCATCCAGCAAACGGGGCATGCTAAGCACCAGGCCCTGCACGGAGGACACAGTGAACGAATGAGCCCAAACCCCTCCCTCGCAGGGCAGACTCGAACCCCAGCCTGTTTGCCCTGCACACAGGCGCCTTCTGCTGCCCCAGCACCTCCAGCACGTGCCTGAGAAAATCCCGTTACTTAAACGCCCCTCCCCCGCCTCTTCCAGGGACCCCACAGGTGCCAAGCGACGGCAACTCTCACCCTCCAGACCCACACCCTCCGCTCAGCCGGCATCTCTCCGAGCTTCTAGAACTCGGTGGCAGGCGAGTCATTACAGGACGAGTCAGAGAGCTGAGGCCGGTGCTTGCCGCTGCGCCTCCGTGTTTGTAGGAAACAGAGTGAAGCCATGAGCTGCCTACCAGCTCCCCCCGCTGTTCAAGTGCGAAATCTTCCTGGAGCAGAGGGCACACAGTCCTGCTGTTTCCAGAGAGCACGGAGGCAAAGCCGAACAGCCCCCACGTGTCCTCATGCAGAGCGCAGGCCGGCGTGTAGCTTGGGCTGTGTGATCAGGAGCAGGTGTCAGAGGGACAGGAGTTCCAGTACCTGCTCCTCTGGTGATGGCTGTGTGACTGAGTCCATTTACCCAGGCCTCCACACCTTGCCTCTTCCTTGGAAACTCGGGTTGGCAGAACAGTCCCTCCCCGTGAGGCGTGTAGGAGGCCGATGACATGCCTGCGTCATGATTAGCACAGGGCCTGGCCCAGAGGAAGTGCCCACTGAATGGGGCTCCTGTTTTCACACAGCCCTAGGCAGCGGTCGGCAAACTCCTTAGTCCAAAGAGCCAAATATCCACAGCACAAGGGTTGAAATTTCTTTGGAGAGCCACATTTTTTAAACTTAAACTTCTTCTTAGGCTGCTTCTTCAAAATAGACTCGCCCAGGAGGTGGGATTTTGTGGAAGAGCCACACTCAAGGGGCCAAAGAGCCACATGTGGCTCATGAGCCACGGTTTGCCGACCACTGCCCTAGGGCATTTTTTATTTCTTTAATTAAGTTTTTTTCCAATCACAGTTGACGTATAATATTAGTGTCAGGGGTACCACATAGGATCAGACACTGATGCACCGCCAAGTGTCAACGTAGCCCCTCCTATGACTCATTTGTTTCTTTTCCTTATCGCAACGCAAAAAGGGGCAGGGAACTGACCGATGGCACAACCTGTACATTTGTGGCCACAATGAGGGACACAGCCTTATCGACGGCCAACTAGTCATGAAAATAGACTCCTACGTGCCTGGCCATGGTGGCCCGCAACCCGGGCCTGTGCCCTGACCGGGAATTGAACCTGGCCTCCTGGTTCACAGGTCGATGCTCAGCCGCTGAGCCCGCCGCCAGAGAAGAAAGAAGACTTGAAGGATGAGTGGGCTGCCGCAGTGACGGGCGGGAGCCAGTGGCCCTCACGCAGGCCGCTGGGACTTGGCCAGCCCGGGCTCTGGTCTCAGATACGTTTCCAGGTGTGTGTGTGTCGTAAAGCGCGGTTTCAGTTTCAGATGCTGAGAGTCCCTGAGAATGAAAGCCAGCCTCTTCCCACGGCCCGAGATGCCCTCTGGCTGCCTCCACTCCATCCTCGGACACCCTGCCCCTTGTTCACAAGCCCCAGCTGCCCTGGCCTCCTCTGGGTCACTGGGGTCAAGTGCTTCCCAGCCTTGCTGTGCTCCCCGCCTCCCTCCTGAGCACTCCCCCTCCTGTCCCAGTTCTAAGCTGCAGGCGGCCAGGCCTCTGGCCCAGGCAGCCTCGGAGGGCTCACCTGGCTCCTCGTGGTCCCACCTGTCTGTGTGTTCCCTCCTTGGCTCTTATGTACAACCTACCCTTCCGGTGAGTATTTTAATGCTCGCTCCTGGCCTGTCTCGGCCCACTGGAAGGTCAGCTCCCCGGCTGGTCAGCGGGCCGGGCCTGTCTTGTTCTACAGACTGTTCAGGGTCTGGAAGACACCTGGCAGAATTAGGCCCTGACACAGGCAGGCATGCGGGAGCCATCACAGGAAAGGGGACCCACAGGACCTCAGAGTTGATGAGGCGTAGGCCGGGGGTAAGAGGCTCCAGGGGGTGTAAAGGGAATTCCAAGATCTCACAAAAACTCTGAGGAGGCGTCCCTGGGGACCGCGGAGTGGGTTTGGGGTCCCAGACTGGATAGCATCGTCCCAAGGATGCGGGGCACTTACCCCGTTCTGATTGGCTGATCTCTATATGAGTCAGCTCCTCCACCAGGTGAGGTACTAGGCCCTCTGCCTTCCTGGTGCTGACTGCTTGCCACGGACTTCTTGTACCTGACTAACTCTGTCCTCTAATGCTCTCACGCCGAGCTCTCTCACTAGATCCTCATTAACCATAAAATCTTACCAGGAACCTTGTGGGCCCTCATGGGAGAGAACTTTGCACGTGTGCTATGATCTCTCAGACACGTCAGGAGCTTCCTCATCCCGCCACCATCTGGGCCATAGGCCTCGTTAGCTCTGTTTTGGGGTGGTCCATCCATTCACGGGCACATTACAAAACCCAAACGTGGAGTTTGCACTGTGACCTATGACCATGGAGAGCGGTCCTGAGAGATGTTCTCTTTCCTTTCTGACCTTTCCAGACACTTTGAAAGGGAGGAAGAAGGGGCTGATGCCATCACAACCAGGAGTTAACCAGGCGGGGCCCACTGGGTGGCACGCAGAGCTCTCTGGCTGGGCGGGAGGCAGCCAGTGTCTGAGGCCCCAGCAGTGGCGCCCCCTCCTCCTTCCTCGGCAGCTTCCTGTTCCGGAGGAGCTGCCACAGGGAGAGGGAACGTTCAGATGAAAAAAGCACGAGGAACGCAGGAAGGAGGACGTGGGGAGACCAAGCCACAAGGGCGTTTTCTAAATCTCACCCCTGCTGCTGAGGTGGTTTCTGCAAGACAGCCACCGGTGATTTCTGAATCAGGTTAACATGGTTTAGAGTAAGAAACGAGCCCATGTTGAAGGAACTGGATGATGCTGGGTGGTGCTGGCAGCTTTCAGACCCTCCACGACCCAGGATCTGGTCTTCTCACCACCCCTGACGCAGAGCGGCACTGTGCCCACGCTCACGCTGCAACCAGGAGGCCAGGCTGAGCTTTGGCCGCTCGCTGGGGGCCATGGCCTTGCTACGTGGCACAGCATGACACGGGTCTTTGGACAACACGCCGCCTGTGTCCTGTCTCCCAGACATGGCTGCCGAGGCCCCTGCTGGTCAGGCCGGGCTCCCCGGGCACAGGTCTCAGCGGGTGCTTCCGAGAAGCCAGCACCGCCTGGAGCTGGGCAGGGAGTGGGCTGGGCGGTCCCGGGGCGCAGGCTCAGCCTGGCCGTTGGAGGTGCCATGCAGGTTTTAGTTCCATCCGGGTTCTAGTCCGTCTCCAGGCAAAGTGGGGGCCTGCCGTGTCCCCACACGTCCATGCTGACTGGGCAGCAGGGGGTTCCCACCACCTCAGGAATCACCGGACTCTGGGAGCAATCCTCAGAGGGTGCTGCCAGCAGCCAAGGAGGCTCAAAGGGGTTCCAGCAGTACCCCAACTCCGTGCTGGTGGGGAGGCCGATGAACTGCTGGGGGGGGGGGGGCAAATGGAAGCAGCTGGGGTGTAAGAGACGCTCGGTTCCCAGGCCTCTGAGGGCGCGGGGCCAGCCCATGGGGCGCCTTCTGTGAAATCGGAATCAGACGCCGCGGTGCGCTGGCTCCGTCCCCACGGAAGCGGCACAAAGAGCTCCTTCAGCAAAACGGCGGGACACGGCCCCCCTGGGCTGCGGGATTGATCCTATGACACACTGTGTGCAGACAAGAGGTCCCGCATCCGGACAAGCGGTCACCCCGCGATCAATCGTGTAACTGGTCAGTGGCGGACCCTGATGGGAACCCAGGTCCCCTGACACCGGGCGGTCCTTCCTGGGTCCCCGATGTGCAAAGCCACAGGAGCAGCGGGGTCCCCCGGCACCAGTGCTGGGCGGGGAGGAGGAGGCAGGCTGCGGGGCGCGGTCCCTCCCGGAGTCCAGCCTGCTCTGCCTGGAGAGGAGCCGGCTCTCCTGCGGCTCCTGTCCCCTCCCCGTGGACCAGAGGAGGCGCCTGGACACACCTGTGGAGGCTGCGGAGCGGCAGCCACGGGTGCAGAGTCCACGCAGGGCTCACGGGAAACCCAGGGGCTGGTGCAGGGGAGATGGGGCAGGAGACTGGGCACTGCCCGGGGCAGAAGGAAAGCAAGTCCACCGCCATGCATCGCCCAGCACGCAGCCTGGGGAGGGTGCGCATGGCATGGCGTGGCTGCCTGCATTCCAGACCTGATAACGCCCCCCCCCCCTTTACTTTTGGTTAATCCTCACCCGAGGACACGTTTCCATTGATTTTCAGAGAGTGAAAGGGAGGGGGCAAGACAGAGAGAGAGAGAGAAAGAGAGAGAGAGAGAGAGAGAGAGAGAGAAACATCGATGCGAGAGACACACTGACTGGCTGCCTCCTGTACATGCCTTGACCAGGGCCAGAGATGGAGCCTGTGATGGGGGTATGTGCCCTTGACCAGAATGGAACCCAGGACCCTTCACCTGGGACCCTTCTGTCTATGGGCTAACGCTCTATCCGCTGAGCCCTTGCCCCTCGGGTCCATAGAAGGAAAGGTCTGTTGAAGGGGGAGGGTCTTTGTTGAAGGGAAGGGGGAGGGTTGAGGGTCTTTGTTGAAGGGCAGGTGGGGGGAGGGTCTTTGTTGAAGGGAAGGGGGGTTGAGGATCTTTGTTGAAGGGAAGGGGGGGAGGGTCTTTGTTGAAGGGAAGGGGGGGAGGGTCTTTGTTGAAGGGCAGGTGGGGGAGGGTCTTTGTTGAAGGGAAGGTGAGGGGGGTGAGGGCCTGGGTGTGCGGGGCTGGCACGGGCCAGACGCATTTGCCTAAAGTCACAGAGTCATCTTACAAGAAGTCCAACCAGCATCTCCCATTCCATTCCTTACATCTCTAAGGAAAGTGTCATTGCTACAGAAAAACGTGTTACTTGAGAATATATAAAGCCATTTAATTTATTTTTAAAAAAAGTTAATCCAGATGGAAGCTGTCTAAATGCCTGAGTCACAGAGGAACCGGGTCCCGAGGCTGCGGCCGCTGCAGGCAGAACAAGCCATCGGCCCGAGTCTACCCGGGGAGCGGCCTTCGCTGCCAGGCCTTGAGCGCAACGCCGGCTGCAGTTACCGGCGGCCATTCCCCAAGGCCACCGAGGACAAACAGGCAGTCAGAGGGATTCAGGCTGCTCCCCATCGGGGCAGACGCCGCCGGCTCAGTGCTCACCGACAGACACCGGGCCGTCGCAGAAGGACGTGCGACTCTCTCAGGAGGGCTCACTGGGGGGGCCGCTTGAACACGGCCACGAGCGAAACCGACCCTGGGCCACGCGGTGACGGTGACGTGCGGGTCCCGGCTGTCGCAGAGGACTCCCCGGCCGTCTGTCCAGCCAAGTCAGGCCTGATGGCAGGTTAAAGCTCTCCCCTCAGCAGGCGTGCGGGCAGCCTCGTGCCATCAGCGGGGCTAACGGAGCCTCTCAGATGCGGGGAGGAGCGGTGTGAGCACGTGTGCGGAAGACATGCCTCACAATTCTCATGTTCTCTCCGCCCGTCCTTCTGCATTTCTCCAAAGCAAACGGGTGCTCGGTCTGGAACATCGATTTACTTTTCTCCGAGCGAGACAGGAACTCATGGGAAGTTATTCTATTATACTTTGTTTAATTAGGAGTGTCTTGGTCTGGAAGACTTCCTTCACTAACTTCCTAACCTCTCTTTCTACCCTCTTTTTGGCTTGTGTTCATATTCTTATGGTTGCTTTTTTCCCCTTGGGATGGGCGCTTTATTATTTTTTAAAATTCGTCTTTATTGCTGAAGGTATAGAGATGTCCTCCTTTTTCCCCCATTGACCCCCTCCACTGCCCTAACCCCTCTCTCCCTCCCCTATAGGCCTGCACTACTGTCTGTGCATGTAAGTTCTTTAGTTGTCTTTTCTACCTCAGAGTAGATTGCTTAAGGATAAGTCAGAGTATTAAGAATCCTTTTGTTCTTTGCCCCCAACTAAAACACAAGGGACATCTATCGTGTACTAGAACTCTCCCGAACACTGGAACCCAGGCAGATGAAAAAGAAGCCACTTCAGAGCAGAAGACCTGAAAATACAGCCTCCCAAGAAGGCACACACACAGCCAATGGATACAAGAAAGGATGCTCAACCTCACTGGCAATCAGGGAAATGCAAATCAAAACCACAATGAGATACCACCTTACACCAGTCCAGAGTGGCCATTAACAACAAGACAAGCAACAACAGGGGTGCAGAGGCTGTGGGGAAAAGGGAGCCCTCATCCACTGCTGGACGGATGTGGATGGTACAACCACTACGGAAAGAAGCTGTGGACTGACTTCACAGCAACCCACTGGCCACACAGGAGCCTGCGTCCTCCGTGGCCTGAATGCAGGGCAGGGCAGACAGGATTTGCAAATGCCAAGTGGTCCTCACGGATACAGAAGCTGCCCCTTCCTTCCTGGCCTGTCTTCACAACGCCGGGCAACGCCACCCACATGCGTGACATTTGTGCACGGGTTGGGTGGATCCTTCAGCCCGGCCTGTGCCCTTTCGCAGTCCAGAGCCCTCGGGAGATGTCTGACTGATGGCTTAAGTGTTCTTAAAGTCTTTTCCGTGGTGTGACACTAAGCTCTCCTGGTCATTTACTTGTTCTATGTATCATTTATCTATCTATCTATCTAAATATCTATCAACTGTCTATCAATCATAAGCCACTGTGGTAGAATATTTTGATCTCATAAAATTTACTACACCCCAAAAGAGATCATTGAAAAGATAAAAATGCTCACAAGTGGAAATTCTAATATTCTTCCTTAGCACAGTACCGTGATGCCCGTGGGGTCTGAGCAACCCACTTTGGAGATCACTCCCCAAAGGACACGCCGTGAAAACAGATGATGTCAGGAGGCAAGGAATGAGGCATCACTCTCGGTCAAATTCCGAACAAAATAAAAAGGCATTTTCCTTTGCTTTCTGGAAAAGTGGTAATTGCTTTCTGGAAAAGTCAGGGCCTCTTCTGGTAGCCAGGACTTCTTTGTGTTCATGTCTCACGTAGGGGAGGACCTAGGGCGCCTCATTGTAACCAGGTTTCGGGAAGCGGCTGGCTGTGTGGGCAGCACTGGCCTGTGCACTGCAGGATGAGGAGACGGGTTGGGTCCCTCCCGTTCACTGGCAGCGACTTCCAGTCTCCATGGCAACAGCAAGCTGTCCTCACAAACCTCCACAACCTCTCCCAGGAGGGCACTGGCCCTGGGGAGGTGCCCGCTCTGTTGGGTAAAGGGCTGGCTCCCCGGTGGCTGGCGGATTACACCCAGCATGCCGCAGGCCTCATTAGGGACATCGTTCACGGGCTCCTGCTGCGACCCTCGCTCTGTGCCATCCCCGGCCACCTTGGGGTTCCTGGAAGCGGGAAGTGGGTGAGAAGTGGGGAGGCGATAACTTGCCCTGCGCCCCCAAAGCGAGTGTCCCGTCTCCCCGTCTCCCCGGAAGTGCTGAGGAGCTGCATGACATTAATGACTGCCCATTAATATGCAAAACGCGAAGTTAGCCCGTGGAGTCCAGCCAAGTGGGAGGGCAGCCAAATGGCAAAGATGTAGAAAAAGCAAAATCTTTTACTAAGCCAAAAAATAAAAAACAAAATAAAAAAAATAAAAAATGGCATTAACATTGATTGAGCTATTTGTTATAACTAGATGGATGTCTGATGGTTTGAGTTAGCTCTAAACAAATAGCTTTCAATTACTTAGCTAAGGATAACTTGGGCACAATAATTATGTGAGAACTGGCACCTGAAGCAGCCTTAGCTGCTCCGGGGAGCAAGAAGTGTATTTGAAGGTCGAGGGCAGAGTTGGGTGCTGAGTGGCTTATGGAAGTCAAACCCCCAGAGTAATCAACACAACAATTACACTAATCACCTTCCAGCGGAAAATGGAGGAAATTGAGGACGGCAGGCTGTGGCCTCATGGGGAGCCCAGGGAACAGGGATCCAATCCTGGCCTCTCGTCCCAGCCCCGTTTTATTTCCCAGGCAGACCAGCCCCCTCCCGGGAGGTGAGCCCACAGCGCACAAACTAGGTCAGAGGATGGAGCTTCCACGCACAGGCTGGGAGGGGCCCGGGCCAGGGAAGTGGTGCTGGCAATTATTTTCCTAATTATCACTGCAGGCAATTTCACGGCGGGGTGCAGCTCTGGGGAGGGTTTCCCCTCCTCACCGTGGGGGGCAGCCGAAGGGCTCCGGGTTGGCCGCGAGGTGTCTGATGCCCCCTGAAGACGGCACGTCACCTTCTATGTCCCCTCCAACTTCTACGTCCTCCCAGGACAGCGGGAGACAGGTGACCTTGGGAGAGAAAAGCCATCGCCCCAGGTGTCCGGTCCTGGGGGCAAGAGCCAGCGTTTGGGCCATGCAGCTCCCTTTACCCTTTACCGCCCAGGTTCCAGGCCGGTCCCGCCGGGGAAATGCGGCTCCCCGTTTGTCCTGGAGCCAGGGTGAGGTGAGAAGGTGGTTTATCTCGTGTTTCTTCCCGTCACTCGATCCCTGTGAGAACCCGCTCCCTGTGAGAGCCGGCTTCAGGCAGCGCTTGGCCTGTCACCTGCAGGTTCAGGTTCAGGTTCAGGTCCAGCGGAACCGGGAACGGTGTCAGGGGCTTCCCCTGGCTCTGCAGCAGCGCGCTCAGCCCCAGGGCGGCCCACAGGCGAGAGCCGCCAGCAGGGTCGCCTAAGACCCTCGGGAAACACAGACATCTACATCACGATTCACAACAGGAGCAACATTACAGTTATGAGGTAGCAACGGAAATAATTTATGGTTGGAGGTCACCACAGCATGAGGAACCAAGAAGGCTGAGAACCACTGGCCTAAGGAAATGGGGGTGTGAGTGTCTGAGAGGGAGAGAGAAAACCCTACCAAACGGTCATAAAAACCAAACCAGAGCTCAGTCTCACAGGCGAGTGAAAACAGGGAGCCACAATAAAGAGTGGGCAGCCTGGGGGAGAAAGGAAATGAAAGTGAGGCGGGAAGACAGTCCACAGGGGCTGGGCCGGAGGGAAAGGGAAAACCGCACACCCCCCCCCCCCCCTTCTCCCAAGCAATGGGAGGGGCTGGAGAGCTGGGTGCCCTTCCCACTGTTCTTTCTTTTTATTATTGTTTCTGTCCTCAGCATCACACGCTTCCTTTTGTGGTGAAGGCAGAGAGAGGCCAGGACTTCTAACTTCAAACTTGTGTCCATTGCACATGCCCCTTCACGGACCAATTCTGCGCCTAAAATTGGTCCATGGGACGAGGTCCTGACTCTCCTCTACAATCAGACAGCATTCTCCCCGCTTCAGGCAGTAACTGCTGCTGGCAGAGTGCTTCCTGCAATGCTGATCGCACCTCCCTACTGCCCCCTGGTGACAAGGGCCAAGGCGAACTCTCTCCCAGGGATTTCGCTGTAAGTGCTTCCCTTTCCTTACCCATGTGGCCATCACAGGGACAGAGCTCCGCTTACCGTCAGTCTGTCCCCACCAGCAGAGGCCCCTCCATCTTGAGACCCAGGGCTGTGGCAGGCCCTTGGCTTTCTTGTTTCTGTTTTCTGTTTGCTTTGCTTCTTCCCTTCCTTTTTGAAAAAGACTAAAACTCCAAATGGGAAAGCAAGGGAATCACTTCCTGGTCTGTGGATGAGTGGAGGCTGCCAAGTCATCAAAGACTAAGATCTAGTTCTAGTACAGTTTCCCTTCCTTCCATTTAGAATTAAAGTATTACAGACAACAATGGGTGGAATAATGCTGTGAGTGTGGTCATAAGTTCCTGACAGGTGGCATGCAATCTGTGAGGTATCCTCCCTCGGTCTGTGCTTTGAAGAGCAATGAGTTAGAAAATCGAATTAAATGAGCTTCTCTTATTTGGTAGCTCTGTGGAAAGGGGGCCATCAGGTACGTTAGAAAGCAACAATCACCAATCTTCTGAGATACCACCTTCGGCTCTTTCACAGTTTGGGGCTGTGAACAAGCATCCTCTCATCTCCTTCAGGTCCCCCCTGTCCCTTCCTTATGCTTCCGAGAGACCCAGACCCATGGTGACTTCCTGTGGGCGGCATCAGGAATACACACTTAGTACCATCAGCCTTGGAGGTGGAACCAGAAAGCACAGACTCTAAACCAGCAAAAGGAACAATGCGATGCTTTTATTGGTTCTGCTTATATCACTCTTTAATCTCAAATTTCTACGAAGGCTTGCATGTCTTAGATGTTGTGGACATTTCTGGTATGTCTTAGATGTTGCAAGGATTTTTACTGAAATGTAACCTATTATTCCCAGTAATCAATCTCAGTGTAACAAATCTGTGGAGACATAATTTTTTCCTTTTTGTATAAAGCACATTTATCTATAACCACAAATGACACTTGATGCAGAACCTGGCATCCTTGGCTTGCAGCCCTGGGGCTTAAGTGAGGTCACCTTTCATAGTCCATAATGTTCTTCTCACTTCACCTGTCCTCTTTCAGACCATTATTATTTTAGCAAATAGGGAGGAAGACGTCCCTCTCTCCTTGTGCACTTGATTAACATACGTTCTTGGCTTTGTATGAATGTTACATGATTTGAAGTAATTGTAAGGGTCACTGGAGACAGACATTCTCTCACAATCACCTGGAGAGATCCAAAGTCCACCAGTACAGAGCGGGCATGTGGAATGGTCAGAGGGTAAGGTGAGTCCCACAACCTCAGGCGTGTATGTCCATGCCACACCTACTACCTGTGAGGCTGAGGACAAGAAATGTAATTCCTCTGAACCTCAGGTTGCTCATCTACCACACCTCCATTCCCTGAAAAGGCTGTCCTTAATGTGGCATGCAAGTAGCACTCTTAGAAACATCTTTAACACATAAATCTTTAAACATTGATCTACATGCAGTATAGAATGGTCAACACATCCATAAAACACAGCAAACCCAACCAAACCCCACAATTCCTGATGCATCGTTATGTTCTAGGGGGACTGAGGCTCGCAGAGGTTAAACAACTCGCCCAAGGACCTACCAAGGGCCAGGACTTGAGCCCAATTCTATCCGATTCCAGAGCCTGCAGGCTGGTAATGATCCGGGAAAGAAAGGGAGCCGGGACCAAGCACAAAGCCACAGGAGAGAGGCGGACGTGGGGAAAAGAATGGAACAGAGTTACACACTGTCCGTCTCTCCCCCATGAGTACTTATCTGTGGTCAAGCAGTTAATCCAGAAGCAGGTGGTTAGTAAGCACCCAATGTGGGAAGGGCAGGGGATGGCACAACAGAAGTTTATGGCACTGTCCATGTAAGCTCTGCCATTTATGAAAGAGAAGACTGTACGAATCAACTGATAAGGTCTTTAATGACACATGCAATGTATCCAAAGGCAGCAAGGGAAGTGGTGTTGATTATTTCTCACTCCGTGCATATGTGCGGTGCATAATACTTGTCAAGTGTGTTCAGTAGCTAATGTTCAGGGCATGTTTCACAGGTGAATCCACTGTTCATCTCATAGCTCTTTAACACACAGTGTTGAGTGCATTTATGAATTATTAAGTTTTTAACCTAGTGATAAAGAGTTAACAGTTATAAATTTAAATATGCTTTTATATCTTGATTCCTTGTTTGGCATGAACAATTTTACAAAAATAGTCAAAAAAGAAAACCATAGCTTGGGCGTGAAGCTCTGGGTATATGACATGGAATGTAAATGCATCTATCAGAATCTGAGCAAATTTCACTCTCCTAGCACCACCAAAGACTTACCTCAAAAAAGAACTCCGTGGTCTAAAAATATTAGCAAAGAGCCTGAGTCAAGGTATCGGGCAAATAATATTATTATTCAGAATGGTCCTAGTTGCTCTTCTCTTTTGTATATATTAGTGACATGTGTTCTTTTTGTATTTAATGCATATACATTTTATTATGATCACTGAAGACTAATGTCACCTTAAAACGATAATTACCCTGATCATTTTTTTTATTCCTTGAAAATTAATCTCCTGGAATAGTGCCTTTCAAATAATAGACATGTAGTAAAGGTTAGCTAATTCAAATTTAATACATTGACTGTGGACTCTTGCTTTTATGAAACAATGGGTCATGGTGGCTCAGTGGTTGAGGGTCTACCTATGAACCAATTTCCAGTCAGGGCAGAAGCCCAGGTTGTGGGCTCGATCCCCAGTGTGGGGCATGCAGTAGGCAGCTGATCCATGATTCTCTCCCCCTCCCTTCCTCTCTGAAATCAATAAAAAAATATATATAAAAAAATGGGTCAGGCACTCCATTGGTAATGTCAGTCTCTTTGAAAAGTTGGTGAAATAAAGTATTTTTAAAGTTGAATTGTTTTTATAAAATTAAAAAGCCATGATTATGGTAAATAGTGTCATAAAATGCGAATGCAGAAAATATTAAATAATAAGATTCAAGGGCTGTGCTACCATGCCATCATTCACAAGCGCGCAAAACATGTGCACTTCATTAAAGTCAATGGAGTGTGCCAGTTCATCTTGGCATTGTGTTCATAATCGAAACGTTTCCATTTAAGTTAACACACAAAAACTGATTTAAAAGTCAAATGAGGAAATTAGTTCTATGTTCCAACTCCACAGTGATATCCACCAGCCCAATCTCGCCTTGGGAGGTATAAGAAATATCTCATGCAATCAACGGCAAACCTTTTCAGTCAAAGATGTGTTAAAACCAACGTTTTAACACCAACTCAACAGAAACATATTTACTGCAGTAAAAGAGCCCCTCACACGACTCCGTTATGCAACAACCAAGCTTATAACCAGATTTACTTCTGGATTTCAAAAGCGGCGAATCAAGGATGATATGAATACAGCTCATTTCCTGGGAAGAATGATTACATCGAACAGTGATGGATTGAAAAGTGTTCTCTGCATCCACATTATAAACACCCGGGGACACTTCCCTGTTTTAAACCTTAGGCTCCTCCGTTTCAGCAAACACTGTCAACAGCACATGCTAGACATTCTCTTGATCTTCACTTCTGCTGTTCTCTTAACTGTCACCGTTCTTTTAGTCTCTCTTTTTTCATTTTAAAAATTTACTTATTGATCCCCATAGCATGTCACTAAGGACAGTGTCCTCCGTCTCTTATTGGTCTCTATACTTAGCCTTTTGATTCCTTTTTAAAAAAAGATATTTTTTATTGATTTTTTACAGAGAGGAAGGGAGAGGGATAGAGAATTAGAAACATCCATGAGAGAGAAACATCGATCAGCTGCCTCCAGCACACCCCCTACTGAGGATGTGCCCGCAACAAAGGTACATGTCCTTGACCAGAATCGAACCTGGGACCCTTTAATCCGCAGACTGATGCTCCATCCAATGAGCCAAACCAACTAGGGCTCTTGATTCCTTTTTATGAAGTTAATTATTCATTAATATTTGTTTCCATTTCAGCCTCTTCCCCGAGCTCCCACCTCTGAAGTAGTGCTAAGGACCCCTTGGTGGATATCCCAAGAGGATTATCCTGGACAGCAAGAGGGCACAGACCAGGCTGAGGGACCCCCTAGTGCATGAATGTCGTGCACCGGGCCTCTAGTGTGTATACGATTCCTTCCCAGATGAAGCCCAGTAATAGCCCAAATGAACCCAAGTGGACGGAATGAAGAAAGTGGTTGTCTGAGTGGCAGGAAGGAGATGCGGAGTTGGGAAGAGGAGATGGGGTCACGAATTAGAACTAATTGGAAAGGAAATAAGAGGAATATTTAGGGCCCAAGATTCAATACCTTATTTCAGGTGTCATTATACAATTATCATATATTGGGTGTACACACAATTGTCAAAATTTACTGGCTTGAACACAAGATTTATGCCTTTTATTGTATATAAATTGTACCTCAATTCTAAAAGTTGAGATTCTATTATTTTAAAGAAGCTTATTCAGACTATTTCCCTATTTTCTAGGCATAAGAAACATTAAACAACCTAGTTCTATTGAACTTAACACACCTGGTTTACAATGTATGATGGCAGCATTAATTTATCTAGTTTCATTAGCATAAACCTCAAGTTACTGTGAAATTCAAAAACATAAAGAATTAAAAAAAAAAAAATTCCCAAACAACCCTGAGTTGGGATTTTCGCAGATGCATGTCATTACCACAACCCGCCACCAAGGGGGGCAGTTGCCCTTTAAGAAGAATTCCATCTCATCACCATGGAGTTACTCCGAGAGCCCTTGAAAAAGACCAAAAAATTGACTTTTGGATCCGTTGTGGCCACAGCGGAAACGACAGATCCTTTTCATGTGAGAGGAAAAGGTTGGGAACCTTGGCCCTCCCCATCGCCCTGCCTCCCTGGGAAGGCGCGCCCTCCAGAGCAGCCCCTGTGGCTGAGGGACCGGGAGACCTGGCCGAGGACAGCGACACGCAGGGCCAGCTGCCCGCTGCTTTGTGGACGGCTGCCCATGAGAATGATGTGCACCTGCCCTCTCCCCCCTCCCCAACAGGAGAAGATCCCAACACCTCCCGCAATGTCATACGGATGGGGCGAGTGCAGCAGCTTGGGCAGAATTTGCAAGCTGTGTGGTTACTGGTGTCTGTGGGGAGTAGGCAAGGCTGGCAAAGAACACCTTTTTTTTTTTTTTTTTAATATATATATTCTTTCTTTCTTTCTTTCTTTCTTTCTTTCTTTCTTTCTTTCTTTCTTTCTTTCTTTCTTTCTTTCTTTTTTACAGAGAGGGATAGCATTAGAAACATCGATGAGAGAGGAACATCGACCAGCTGCCTCTTGCACACCCCCTACTGGGGATGTGGCTGCAACCAAGGTACATGCCCTTGACCGGAATCGAACCCGGGACCTTTCAGTCCACAGGCCGACTCCCTATCCACTGAGCCACACCGGTTTCGGCAGGAACACCTTTTTTATTTTTCAATCTTACAGCACGAGGGCTTTTCAGTGGAGACTGTCAGGCTGCGAATTGAAAGGTTTGTGCTGCACCTTTTCCATCACCACGTTCATCAGTTCCTGTCCGATCGGTAAGGCTGAATCCTCCCCTGAGCTCAGAGGCTGCTGAACAGTCTCCTGCTCCCCTTCCAGCCTGGGCAGCCCCCACTTTACAGACTCGCACGTGCTGCCTGGCCATCGCCGCATGCCCTGGGCGTGGGCAAGGGCAGGCTGCTCTGGGACACGGACAGCGACACCCTTAGGCCTGACTTCCCCTTCCCCCTCTTACCTTAACCCTGACCCTGACCTCGAGGCTCACACCCTGACCTTCTCAAGCCTCCTCCTTCCCCAGAAGCTGGTGCAGAGAAGCCAGCACAGTGAGCCCTGGCAAAGGCCCTGGCACGCCGGCCTGGGCAGGGGGCTGGTGGCCAGGAACAGAACGGAAGCTGTACCTCTGACCCCTGCAGAGCTCATGGACTCTGATGCGCCTCCCCCTCTGGAGCCCAATGTGCACAGGACGGGGTCCACCTCCCAGCCACCTCTTCCGGGAACTGCTGAGAGCACACGGACAACATGCAAAGCTCCGAGTGTGAGCACAGGTGTATGACCCGCTGGACAGGACAGGGGAGTGCGGCCAGGAGCGGCTCTTCCTTCGAACCCCACACGATGTGTGTGGGCAGACAAGCTCTGACAAAGGAGCCAGACACACGCGGAGCAAAGACAGTCTCTCCAACCCACGGGGCTGAAAACTGGAAAGACGCATGTAAACGAATGATACTGGATTACAGTTTGCCCCCAGGTGCAAACAGGAATCCAAAATGGACAGAAGACCTACACATAATCCCCCAAACGATAAGTCACATAGAAGAAAAGGTAAGTACCAAACCATGGACCTAGGGCAGAGGTCGGCAAACGCATTAGCCAACAGAGCCAAATATCAACAGCACAGCGACTGAAATCTCTTGTGAGAGCCACATTTTTTAAACTTAAACTCCTTCTAATGCCACTTCCTCACAATAGACTCGCCCAGGCCGTGGTATTTTGTGGAAGAGCCACACTCAAGGGGCCAAAGAGCCACATGTGGCTCCCGAGTCACAGTTTGCCAACCACTGACCTAGGTGGTAGAGAACATGGTATGAACTTGACTCCAAAGGCAAGGAAAGGGAAGGCAGGAATAAAGGAAGGGGGCTGAGTCACACTGAAAAGTGTCTGCGCAGCAAAAGAAACAGACAAGAAAACACAGAGGCAGCCGACCTGATGGGAGATGACAATTGCAAACAGCAGCTCCGACAAAGGTTTAATTTCCAAAATATAGAAAGAACTCATAAAAGTCAACACCAAACAAACAAACTACCCAATCAAAAGGCGGGCAGGGGACCTGAACAGACACCTCTCCCAAGAAGACATAGGAAGAGCCAACAGATGTATGAAAAGACGCCCAGCCTCATTGGCAACCAGGGAAATGCAATCAAAACTACAGTGAGATATGATCCCACACGCATGGGGGGCCAGTACCAACAAGACAACAGGAAGTGCGGGAGGCTGTGGGGAAAAGGTGGCGAAGGCAGGAAACAGCCACGGTGTCCCGTGATAGAGGACCGGACAGAGAAGACGTGGTCCGTGTACACACGGAATACCATCAGCCCCTAGTAAGAGTGGATCAGCACCATTGGCAACAACATGGAGGACCCGAGAACATTATCTTGAGTGAGGAAAGTCCGTCAGGAAAACCAAGAACCATGTGTCTTTTCTTTGATGTGGGATGTACAACGGGAACTTAGGAACACAAACAGCAGGGCGGCGGCTGCCAGAGGGGAAGGGTGGGAGGGGAGAGGGTCCTGATGGATGGGGACTGGAGAAGATGTAGCTTTGGGAGGTGGGCACGCGGTGCAATGCTCAGACCTTGTAACACAGAAAGCCACACCCGGAACCTCTGTGATCATATTTATCAGTGTCACCCCAGCATATTTAATTTAAAAAGGGGAGAAACCACACGCGGCGGCAGCTGTCATATGGAGGAAGGCATTGCCCTTGAATGTGCGCACCCCTCTGCTGGAACACAGCACTTCCTTTGACCTCCTCCAGCCCCAGGTTCATCGCATCATCCATTGTTGCCGCTCTGGAGCTCACAGGGATAACGGGACATGCAAAACCAGAGTTTCAGAATAAACTCTACATTCTGCATCAACACATCTTTCCATGTCCCGTCCTGTTTCCATTCCCCACCGAGATGTTTCTCTCCCTCCTCAAGACAAGCTCCTGCTCAGATGAGGATAGTCTAGCAGCTCCCATCTGTAGAGCACCTGCATGTGAATACACTGGACATGCCTTATCTCTAATAACCCGCATTGTGCATACAAGGAACGTGCTGTTATCCCCTCTCTATGGACAAGAGCTCACTCTGCATCCTGACCAACATCTCAGTTTGCTTCTCAACATAGAAAGCTTTATCGTTTAGAACATGCTCTCACATGCATTACACAGTTCTCCAATCTGAGAATTAAAGGAGACTGCCACCCCCATTTTACAGAAGATAACACTGAAATGTAGTCAGGAGAGGGGACATCATTCGTGGGCAGCTGAGCTGAGACTCAAACTTGTGTCCTCCTAGTCTGCAGCCCATGCTTATCTGACAGCATAGTATAAAGGAAATGGGAGCTCTCAGACATAAACTCTCTGAGGTGTCTTTATGTCTGCCCTCAAAGTTTATCTTTTTTGACCCCCCCTCTCCCCCTGTCTCAGGGAGTTGATTCTATTCTGTGTTCCTAAAAGTTCTTTCAGTTGTCTCGGGTTTTTCACATTTCAACAATGGTCTACAGATGACTTTCAAATAAATCATCCCCTGAGCTCCAATTGTTTCTAATTGCTAAGTAAGGGCGCATTTTCACAGCAATATACTTTTATATATACCCTATATAGCTTTCACACTCTCAGCTCTCTACAACTAATTATGCTTGTTTTTCTTCAGCAATTTATGAAATGCCATATCTCCATACTTTTGCTCATACTGACTTGAAATGTTGTCCTTATTTTCTCTACTTGTAGAAATTGTATTTATTCTTTAAGAATGAGCTCAAATGTTATACCTGTAATGAATATTTCCCCAATCCTTCCAGTCAGATTTAATGATATATTCTCCATGCTCCCAAAGCAGGTTGTTTCTAAGAATAACACATCACTTATCACATGAAAAAAGGATTTGTCTTCATCTCTGTTTCAACTTATGGGCTGTCAGCACAATAAAGATGAGATGAGAATTTTATTTATCTCTACACACCTTGAAGCAATAAGCATGTCCCTTCAGTGTTTGTTGAATGAATGAATGAGTGAATAGTAATTCTGTTACTGCTCCAATTTTTCAATATGCCCAAGGAGGATATGATCTGATTTGGGGTTATTTTTTTCTCATCATGAATCTTCATTATCATTCTGGGAATTTATCTTGCCTGCTATGTGAAAATATTGAGTTTTAAATTAAGAAAAAATTATCTACTATATGAAAATCATGGAAAAGGAAGGGAAATGATACATAATTTTTCTTGTAAAAGTAAATACTCTATGTCATTTATGTGATTAATGCCATAGATAAGCATCCAAAATATTAAAATTTATATTTGTATATAAAATATAGAACAAGAAGTATTGATCTTCTATTAATAAATGCTTATGTTCACATATTAACACAGCAGTAAACTTCATTAGATAGGAATAATGAGTTTGGGGAGGTAGGGGGAAAGAAAGAAGCTAGCCTGAATTATGGAAGCCGGAATTTATTGAAAGTAACAGTGTTTTATTACTTTCAATACCATGATCTGCCAATAAAGTCTGTCTAAAGAGACATCTATTTAATGACATGGATTCCTATTTTATAGCTGAATCTTTTTGCCTAAAGACCATATGCTAAAGCCATGAAAATAATTATTCTTTGTGAATAAGTTATAGATGTTGCCTCTATTTATCTTATCAAGTTCATTCCTTGGACACAAGTCAAAGGTCAAGTTCATGGTGATCTCGGACAAATGGTCACAAATTATGTATTAGCAGTACATGAGTTAGTAAGGTTTTCTGTATTCTCAGAGGAAGGCATTTCTGAAAACCAAAGCCCAATGTTTCGGGGAAGTGTTAAATATTTTTAAAGGAAAAATGTAAACTCTTTTAAATAGTCGGAACATCACTTATTCATTAAGCGAGGTATGACTGGGATCTCTCTTAGAAGTCTGGTTTCCTCTGTAAATTTCGTGAGGGCAGGAATCACGGTTGCATCTCTCCCCTTCCCTCTGGGACATCACACCCCAACAATGCCGCCGGCTGTGCTTTTTGGTGACAGTCACCACGGTAAGAGCAGGCATTTAAAAGCGACCCTGTGGAGCGCTCAGATGTTGCATTTGCTGCTTTCCTTATCTATAACTATCCAAGGTTCAAAGGTTATTGAGAGTTTACTCACTGACTCGGGGCACAGGCTGCAGGTCATTTACTGGCCCCCACCCTAGAAAAGAAGGAAAAGGAATTCCGATATTAGCATCACATCCAAAGACATTGAAATGACTTTGTATATATTATGACATCTGTACTACTATTTATTATGCTTTTTTAGATAATATATATTTTTTGATTTTAGAGAGGAAGTAGAGGGAGAGAGAGAGAGAAACATTAATGATGAGAAAGAATCATTAATGGGCTGCCTCCCGAACGCTCCCCATTGGGGATGGAGCCCACAACCTGGGCATGTGCCTTGACTGAAAATCAAAACATGACCTCCTGGCTCATAGGTCAACAATCAACCACTGAATCATGATCGTCAGGCTTGGCACTTGCTTTTTAAATCATTCCTTCACTAAATTGCACTTGTGTTAAAATATGCCAGTTTATACTTATGTAGGTTAAATTTTATTCTTTGTCTAGAATGATTTTAAAAATATAAAAATGGTATTTTGAATGGTATTGTCATTACTTTCCGGGTATAAGGTCTTAGCAGCTCCACTTGGTTTAGTAATTTCTGCATTTTAATGAAGGCATTTCTAGGCCATTTGTATTGCTCATCAATAAGCTATGAGTCCTACAGTGAACTGAGCCCCATGGGTTGGAACCTGATAGGGAATCCACCGCTTCAACCCACTCTGATGTGATGGTAACTCTAGACTCACTTGTCCACCCGTGTCACAGTAGCGTGATTAAGGTTACACTTTCATGGCTTTGTGGCAAGAATATTGTTTAGGCTAGCATCCAGAATCTTCCTCCATGCAAAACTGATTTTATCTAGCATATTGTGATTGCTTATGTAATCTGATACGTAACCATGGAAGGAAATTAAATTCAGATGGAAAAAATAATTATTCAAAAGGTCAAATGCAGCTGCTCCCCATTCTCTTAAGGAGAGTCTGGGAAGCTGCTTCCAATGACATGAGAAACTGTTCTCATCAGGGATTGCTTTTAAGCTCCCTGGCTTATGATGATCACGTAATTTCCTTAAAAGTATGGTCAGGAAAGGCTTTCCCCCCATGTCTGCGATGGTTCAAATAAAAAGTGTGAGGTCATCTACCAATTGTTTTAATTTATCATGGAAAAAACTCAACCATGAGATCTACCCTCTTAGCCAGCGTTGATAAGCAGGATGCAGTCAGTTAACCGCGGGTCTCCAGCACTTTTCCATCCTGCAAGACTGAAACTTGACATCCGCTGAATAGCAATTCCTCTTCTCCCCCTCCCAGCCTTCGGAAAGTGCCATTTTCCAGCTTCTCAAGGGTTTCAGGAGGCTGACTTGAGGGAATCAAAGTGTACACTTGGGGCCTTAATTCTCTTCCCTGGTCTAGTTTGGCTCTCCACATGCTGCAGACCGAAGTATATTAGCCAGATGAATGCACGTCTTCAACTCTACATAGCAAACTTGCTGAAATCATGATCGTCAGGCTTGATCAGAATGACCCAACCTTACTCTTCTTTATGAGTTCCCAAACCTAGATGAGTGTCATGTATAAATATGTGCTGAATTAAATGTTAACATTTCTCTTCAAGAATTAATATTGATTTTAAGGATCTTATAAAAAGACAGGAAAGTAAATGCCATTACTTTTTGTATTTATGAACTGTCTCTTAAAAAAAGCATCCTCTCTCCCCCTCCCAATAATAGTAATCGCAGAGATAGCACGTTCAAGGCTTTCATTGTGCCTTCTCAATCACTGCTCTTCCATGTGTTTTAAAAAATATATTTTATTGATTTTTTAAAGAGAGGAAGGGAGAGGAATAGAGAGCTAGAAACATCGATGAAAGAGAAACATCAATGAGCTGCCTCCTGCACACCCCCTATTGGGGATGCACCCAAAGCAAGGTACATACCCTTGACTGGAATTGAACCTGCAGGCCGATGCTCTATCCACTGAGCCAAACTGGTTTTGGCTTCCATGTATTTTTTAATGTAACAACTACCTAGGATGTGGGCTCAGAATCAGCACAGACTGACTTCCTTACCACATGATAAATATTAAATGACTAAGCATTTACTTCCATGGTCAGCTATGGAAATGGTTTGAAATGTCAGCATGTTTCACCTGACACAGATTCCCTGGGTTTGGCTAGACCCCTGAGTAAGTAAGAGTTTAAGCCTCATCTCCAGCGTACACACACTAACTAATGCATCCACCATGGAGTACAGCATCAAAGGCTTAAGTTCGTGGCATAGATGTTGCAATGAAACCCATCTTTCTTCTTCATCGCATTCTGAGTCCTTTCTGTTTTGGGCCGGAAAGAGGATTTCACCCGTGGCAACGTGGCTAAGCCCCCTACTAAGCTAATGGGTCCTGATAGGAGAGAGCGAGACCAGGAAATGAATTCTTTAAAAAAACAGCACTTTGTGGTCCTTTCCGAGGGGCTGAGAGCCCCAGGCAGCACGATCAGACACTGGAGCAGGCAAAGCTCACACTCCGGGGGAGAACAGAGATATGACCACAATGCACCTCTCTCAGAACAATTCTTCTGGCCACGTCATACATTGTTTATCATCGTCCTTATCTCACAGAGGATACAGCCTCAGAGGAAGGCAGGACAGCTTTCCAAAGCCACGGGGCAGTTTGGTGTTAAAATGGAAGCAGGGATGCATTTCATGTGTTGTTTTTCCCATCCAGGCTAAACTGCTCAGAAATCAGATGATCAATACCCTCTTAATTTTACACACAAGTATTCTGGTGCCAAAAAATTGACTACAGTGAAGTGTTGGTCCTTTGCTGTCTAATGCTTGGTTGTTGGATTTAAAGGTTTCCCCCAATATCTTCTTTTGAAATTGATTTGGTTTAACATCACCTTCTTTTTCTCTTTTGTTCTAAAATTACCTGATGCACATTAGACAAGTAGCAATAACACTGACATGCGCTGAATCCCTGTGTAATACCAGCCTCTTGCTGTGTACTTCCCGTGAGCCTGGCTGAATTTCACCCAGGAGAGGCCCCTGGGCCCAACCCACGTCTGCAGGTGGACTGTGAGGATGGGTTTCCAGTTCTGCACCATTTACACAACCCCACCCATCCTCATCCTCATTTATATTTTCCAGTTTCACTTTCATTAAAGTGAATTGAGGACTTAAAGACACAAAGCAGAATCTTTTTAGATTTTTTTGAGCTTCTTTCCTAAAAATTTACCATTATTTTTTAACACCTACTTCTGTAGCATTTTATTTTCAGTAACTCATCTTTATCGGGTCTTTCCAAACTAACATCATAGCAATAGCAATGCTTTTATGCATCCATGTGTCATTGGTTTACATACTAGATAATGGAATCTAATAACTATATGAACAAGTACAATTGGCACAGCAGGCTTGGAAACAGACTTTTGGCCCATGTACATCTGCACAGCTGGGGTCAGAGATTTACAAGTGGGGCCAGAAGTTCACCAGTGGGATCACAAGTTCATGGGGGTAGGGGAAGGCATCAGAAGTTCACAGGTGGGATCAGACGTTCACTGGTGGAGTCAGAAGTTCGGGGGGGGATTCAGAAGTTCACGAGGGATCAGAAGTTCACAGGTGGGGTCAGAAGTTTGTAGGGGGCGGGGTCAGAAGTTCATGGGGTGGTCAACAGTTCACAGGTGGGGTCAGAAGTCAACAGGTGGGGTCAGAAGTTCATAGGGGGAGGGATCAGAAGTTCACAATGGGGTCAGAAGTTCACAGTGGGGTCAGAAGTTCATGGGGCTGTCAGCAGTTCACAGGTGGGGCCAGAAGTCCACAGGTAGACTAGAGGGACAGCAGGTGAGGTCCTGTGGTGAGTCCGCTGTGAACATCAGTCAGTAGGTTATATCGAAGGAAGGGAGAAAGTTGCTTAATCTGGGAAATCATTTAAGAAAAAGCCAGTTAAAAAAACTTCTGTTGTTTTTGATAATTTATGCTCACATTACTTTGATAAAATAGAAAAATGGAGGCAAAAGAAGAAAGGAACCGAGTTTAGGAAATTAAAAAAAAAATTAAGTGGAGAGAAAAAGAGGAAGATGCTGAATTTAGGTCTCTTGCCCAACATTGCAAAACCGGAGCTGAAACTAAGATTTGGCTCCAGAATTAAGCTTCCAAATGTATCTAGCTCTCTGGAGTCCTTCCCTCCAGCACCATGAGCCTCGGGACAGCGATGACCATGGAGGGCGTCTGGAGTGCTCAGCAAGGGGGCGCAGTAGCAGAGAGGAAAGCCAGACATGTAAGAAGAATCAATGAGCACAGACACCGGGGGAGGGGGGGGGGTGGGGGGGAGGGGTGGGCGTGAGGGCATGTGCTGGGGGTGGTGGGGATGGCCAGGAGAGGTCAATGGGGGAAAAGGAGACATATGTCATACTATATGTAATACTTTCAACAATAAAGAATTTAAAAAATAGTCTCAGACATTTGCCAACAGGAGAACCCTGTGCCTGTGGTGGTTTTCTTGTGTTATCCCAAGGATTTCTTGACCTTGGGCCTCACTGGTTTAAAACAAATGGGGCCAACTGATACTGCCACCTATTTTCAAAGCTAGGTTTTGCAACTCTGACATGAAAGATACTTTGAAAGGGCACCACTGATCCCAGCAAGTAAGAGCATAAAGGAAGAGCCTCTGACCAAGGTCCCTGGGGAGCCAGGTGGGGGCAGGGGGAGCCAGGTGGGGGGGGGGGGAAGCTTAGTGGGAATCTAAGGCTACAAAGAGCAATTAAAACAAAGTCATGCAAATATCACCATCCACTTCCTTCTAATCCTTGGGTTTCCCAGGTTCTATTTCTGCCAAGCCCTTTGAGTAAGACTATTTAAGCCCCAATTTTGAAGACCTTCTTACCCTCCCAGAAGAGAGGACTTTATAGTGGCTGCTTTTAAATGCCTTGGAATGGATTTGTGTGTTTCTTTACCCCCATGAAGTATTAATGATTTTAGTTTATGCTAAATATTCTTCATGTTTCTTTCCTTGGCATTTTCCAAATTACTTCCTTCAAGTAGAAAATTGGAAAGGTGTTAAGAGTCCCATGACTTCATAAGGAATTCATAAAAAATGGAAGGTCTCAAATGGTATTCCTTCAATGAAATTATGTGAAACTGTGCAAAATGCTGGTATGGGGAGCCTCACTTTTTACATTAAAAAATAGCTACTTTTATTTTAATTGATCTGGCTTAAAAATAATTATTACAATCATTCGACTCTAAACGTGGTTGAGATTTAAAGCCTCCTCATGTGAATCAGTATCTCATTTGGAAACAATATTATAAGCAATGGATTAATTGTGTAATTAACATGCAGACAAAATGTCTGGATGTCTATCTGGCTTTGCAATTCTAAGAAATGGGCAACACAAACACATAAGTGAAGCAGATCATGCAAGCCCCTTGTTTTCCCTGTTTATACTGCACTTAATCACCCCGCCCCCTTAGGGCTGTCATAGGGTCTCACCCGGCCCCCTCAGGGCTGTCAGAGGGTCTCACCCGGCCCCCTCAGGGCTGTCAGAGGGTCACCCCTTCCCTCCTCCCTTTCTGGAATGCTGCCCTGCTTACGCTTGTCATACCATCTCCTCAAAAATCCCACCCTTTCTCCTTGCTTTCCTTCTGACTGATACTTGACTCAACACATGCACTTCCTTAGTGCTGAGCTTTCCTGGACTTCAGTTCTGCTTCTCCAAATCCCGGCTTCCATGGCTGAGTCAAGGGCAGCTAGACTGGAATGGCACTCGCAATCCTTTTCCCAAGCCCCTTCCCTTTGAGTCTGCTCCTGTGTGTCTTCCACAGACTCCTGCGGTCAGGCTTGCCTTCGACACTCCATATTCCCCCAGCACCTGTTTCCAGACAGTCACCTTTGTCTTTTCTTTCTATTTCATACTCATTCTCCTTCCTTCCTTCCTTCCTTCCTTCCTTCCTTCCTTCCTTCCTTCCTTCCTTCCTTCCTTCCTTCCTTCCTTCCTCCCTCCCTCCCTCCCTCCCTCCCTCCCTCCCTCCCTCCCTTCCTTCCTTCCTTCCTTCCTTCCTTCCTTCCTTCCTTCCTTCCTTCCTTCCTTCCTTCTTTCCTTCCTCCCTCCCTTCCTTCCTTCCTTCCTTCCTTCCTTCCTTCCTTCCTTCCTTCCTTCCTTCCTTCCTTCCTTCCTTCCTTCCTTCTTCTTCTCCTCCTCCTCCTCCACCTCTTCCTCCTCCTCTTCAATTTCCTCTTCCTTCTGCTTCAACTCCCCGGCCAAGGTTCTTAGCACATCAAAGCCTACAGTATTCCAAACTGGTCTTTCTAATCATGATGCTAATTAACCAAGTTAATTATTTTAACGATTGCTTTGCCCATTCTAATCTTCCCCTCAAACCCTCTATTGCTTCTGGCTATCACAGGTGCTGTAGAACTCTGCATTCAGCCTCATTCAAAATTGATTCCTGGCCCCTGGGTAACCAGAACTTTCCTAGACAAATAAGAAAAGTCCCCTGAACAGGCCACATCCATTTCTGGTCCCGAGCCTGAAGTAGCCAGCGGTCTTCCTTCTGTTTGAAGAAGTCCGTTCCTTCTTCAAGACCCAGCCTTGATGCTGTATCTCTCCGACTGTCTTCTGAACCACAGAGGCTGCTGCACACCGGAGGCAGGGAAAGCCAGGAGGAAACAGCATGGCAGCGAGCCCCTTGCATAATGAGTCACTAGCTCCTGAGTCCGGTCAGGTCAGTGCCACCACCACTCCTGGTCTACAGGTGCGAGTGTGGCAGGGAGAGGGTCCTCACTTGTTTAGGTCACAAAGTTGCCAAGTGCTGGATTGAGACCCAGGTGGTCTGACCATGGAGTCCATGCTGCCATCCATTGCAGCTGCTGTTGTATCTACCGAGTGCAAGCCCACGGCAGGAGCACACTGCCTCTGTGCTCCCTGTTCTCTGGCTAGTGCTCAGACACTCGGCAAGAACAATCTACGATGTGCCGGAAGCGAGGTTGGCCATGGAAACAATGGCAAAGCACTGTTACCGTGTACCATGCTCAATACAGGAAAGACACATGCCTTCTACCTGGATCTTTCCTATGTTCTGTTCAGACTGCTGGCTGCATACTTCACGGATCAGAAAAAAGAGGTAATATTATTGATAAAAACAACTCATACTTCCCACATTTCAGAATGTGGTGCAGACAATGAAGGAAGATACTTCAATGGTATAGTCTCCCTTTTCCACTATTTTTCCTTTGTCATTCTCTCAATATATATTTGTTTTATGCACACGACCTGCCAGGAAAGCAAACCTCTGGATGTGTTATTAACATTCCATCCTAGATGCTAAAAGACAGAAGCAAGTAATAGAAAGTAATATCAAAGGAAATAAAATGATTGCCAAAACCTTCTGTGAGCGAGGCAGTAGGCCCATGGCTTGACAGGTATTCACTCACTCAATCCTCACAATCACTCTATTAGATTCCCTTCTCATTATCTCTCTTACACATTAGGGGAGTGACTTGAAATAGACTGGTCATATCGCTCCTAAGGGTCAGGGCGCCCAGTCTGGCAGGTTGAGACCACAGCCTGCCCTCTAACGGCATTACTGGAATGCCTCTGGGGTAGTCAGCTACAGGCACACAGAGGGCACATGCAAACTTGGTTTCATGCCCTCTGAGAAGAGTCCCAGAAATAGCATGTGAGTTCGGGAGGAAAGTGTCCAGTATCATCACAGACTTTACCCCAGAGCAGGGGTGTGACCTTTAGCAAGTTACCTCTCAGGGCCGTAGGCAACCCATTTGTAAGGTGAAAATCAGCACCACGTGACCTCCAGAGTTCCCCCAGACACAGACCTTCTGGTACGCTAACGAGGCAGCTTCGGGGCAGTGAACCGTCACCAAGTTTGAGGTTGGATGAACAAGATTTATTTGTTTGTTTATTTATTTATTTTCACTATATTTGTATTGATTTCAGGGAGGAAAGAGAGGGAGAGATGAGAGGGAGAACATTAATGATGAGAGCGAACCACTGATCGATAGTTCTGGTGTTTTGGTCCCCTTATTAGTCTCATTATACAGTAGTGAGTCAATCACTCCTGCTTGGTAAAAGTTGACTATTTTCTTTATTTTAAATTTTATTTTACTGTGATAAGAACACTTAATATGAGACCTACCCTCTTAAGAAATGTGTAAGTGTACAATAGTGTATAGCAAATCTCTAGCCCAGCTGGTGTGGCCGTGAATGGATGGTGATGATGATAGTTCAACAGTGTGAATGTACTCAATGCCACTGAAGTGCAAAGATAAACAAACAAACAAACAAACAAACAGAAAAACACATGGGAAAGATAACTATGTTATTCCAGTAAGATGTAGATTTTGGTAAAAAATGTCACTTACCTTAACAAAGGATTAAAAATGCCCACAGATATAGGTATGAGGGCCAATTAAAAATATTAAATTGAATGTAGTTCAAGTTTGCATATCTGTATGTTCCAGGGTCAATGTTTTAAAATGGCAAGGGAAGTCTGCAGATTACATGGAGAAACGGCCAAGGAGAGCAAGAAAGGATGTGGTGAATAAAGTCAGGTCTGAGGGCAGTGTTTTGGTTGTCTCTGAACATCAGTGAAACAGAGAGCTGTGTGTTCTCAGAGAAGGCTTGGCCAAAATGGCATTTCAGGGACATTTTCAAGGAGAAAAGGCCACACTGGACTGAGAAATGCAGGCTGTCTCTGTGGAGGGAGAAATGTCTGATTTACAGTCATGCTAACAGAGGGCATCATGAAGACTTATAAGGAATTGCAGGTGAGCAGGGATACAGGGCATGCAAGAGGCGCTCTGCGAAGACTCAGCCAAGGCAAAGATGTTCAAACAAAGGTTTGGGTTCTGGTCAGGATCCTCTCTTCCTACAAATAGTTCAAATGGAAGCAAAGACTTTGACGATCATGTGAACAAAATTTAAATTTGCTGCCAGGAGTCTCTAATGTGGTACTTCATGGTTACTCATGAGCTGCTCCCTAAGAATTAGTCAATCAGCTGCTCAGCTGCTTCTGAAAGAGTCCCCTCCATCTCATCTTCCCCATATGGTGGCTCTCTCTAACTCTCCACCTAAGGTCCCGCCCTTCTCAGAGTTCTTCCAGCTGCCACTCAAGCCATCACCTCTCTTCTGGGGTGAGCAGCCTTCAGGTGTTTCTTGTTTCCTTATAGTCTCATGGCTCCTCGCCTGTCCTACAAATCTTATCTGGGAGTTTCCAGCGGAATAATGGGACAACTTACATGACTGATCACTGCATTGCTCAGCTCAGATGACCCGCATTCACTTTAGAAAGCCTCCAGTTGCACAGGTACAGGTATATCAGTTACCGTTGGTTCACGTGTGGCCACTTCTATGAAGGAAAATGAAGTTGGGCGTCTGTTGCTTGGTTAGGTGTGCATGCTCATTGTGTTTCTCCGTGGGAAAATCAGGTCTGACTGAAGGCTGCTTTCATGAGAAAATCTGAGGATCACCTATATTCTTTTTCTGTGGGCATTTTTAATCCTTTGTTAAGCTAAGAACCATTTTTAATCAAAATATGCATTTACCTGAAATGCTCCCTTCCCAAGTCACTCCCGACAAAAGTGTAGTGACCGTGATCCTGACTGAACTCCACACACGGGATGCTCCTTATTGCAATTTCCACAACATTTTCAGCTGAGCAGGAGGCTGATTTTGCTGAGAACTGCCTTGTCTGTGTTGCCCTAATAAAGACCTATCCTGTAGTGCTTGAAAGTCCATTTTAATATGAGTTTCTTGCCATTTTAATTGGGAATTCCTGTGCCTTTTTTTGGGGGGGGAGGGGATACAGAATATTTAATTTAAGGTGAAGCCTGAAGTAATTTTTGGCTAAATGCTATGATAAAACTCATCTTCATTTTCTCTCCTGGGTGAAAGGAACACATTTATGTTGTGTAAGAACCCACCCGGGAAGAGGAGTCTCTTTTTCCGCTACACACGAGCACACTGCTTTATGGAGAAGCCTACTGTGCGGCAGCGAGGACAGTATTTCTCCCATCCGCCTCCAGTGAGGGCAAACGCATCCGCTCTGTGTGCTGTCAGAGCAGCCGGACTCCACGTGGAGGCGCTGCAGGAGATGCGTGGCGGCGAACATGGCAATCTCTCCCTCTTTGGCTACTTAGCCTTTCAGAATGGTTTAATTGGCACAAACACACTGTTTTAAGTGCAGTTATACAATGGCATTTAAAGTATTCTTGAAATAACGTGGCACGGATGTGTTGCTACTCATTCTCTGGAATAAGTGTGACTGTCCGACAAATGAAATTTTTAAAAAATGAACTCTCCAGGACTTTTTTTAATGAACAGCCTGTGTGTATGTCGTCCCCTCTGTGGCTAGAAACACGCATTGAAAATACTTCACTTAATAAAAAATGTTGTTCTGAAGCCGGACACCCGGAGAAAGCGGGCATATTTTTAAGGAGAATGCATTAGCGTAGCAGAGGGACCCAGATCTCAGAAAGCTGCCCGAAAAAGCAGCATGCCAGAGAAGGATTGCCTGAGAGGCCAGAGCAGAAAGCCGATAGCTTAGAACTAGAAAATGTATATGAGACTTTGCTGATACCAACCTGGGCCATTTGGGCACAGAGTGTGAGAAAAGGACATTTTACTTATTTTCTCACCCAAGCCCTGGGGCCTAGATTGGGCTGGATGTAGACAAAGGTGTGGGTTCCAGTCTCAGCTCTGCTGTCTGTTAGCTAACCATGACCTTGGCCAAGGCACAGATGCGGGGCAGTGGGGAATGCTTGGCTTTGCTGTCAAACAGACTGAGATCCAGTGTCAATATTTAACTACTGAGCACCCACTAACCAACAGAGCAACTGACCAAGCAACCAGCCCTGGTCTGTAATGCTTGCTGATCCCCATGGTGCAAATCCTACACCTGGGCCAGCTGGCAGTGGCCCGAGGGACCTCACTGAATGCAGAGGGGGAGGAGATGTGCATGAGCTGCTCCCTTCAGAGAGCTCCCCAGACCCTCCAGGCTGCTCCAGCTGGCCATGGCCCAGGTCCCACTGATGGCTCCCCCCCTTCCCTCCCATCCCCGCCGCCCTGCCAGCATAAGGCCCAAGGCAAGCTACGCAACGTCTCCATTTTCTAAGTTTTAAAATGTTGACTTTAAACAAATCTCACCACTTTATAACAGAAGGATTCAACATTTGCATGTATCTAGCTAACATCCATCCCCTCCCACTATTTTTCTTGTGATAACTTTTCAAATATAGACTCTCAGAAATTTTCAAATAGGCAACACGGTGTTATTGGGGACAAGAGCTTCTGTACGCTATGAGCAAACTAGGATGATGTGTGTTTTCAAACTTGATTCTCACTGGGATCATGGTTCTCAAAGTGAGAACAAAACTGGTAGAATATGACAAATATCACCATCCAAAATGATGAGCTTTTCAAGAATGGTAGTTTATTGAAATATATGTGATGCAACATAAGCTGCCTGCTAACTTCACATGTTTAATGTTGGTCATTGATAATTAACATAATGGTAAACGAGGTCTTCTCTTACTTATTTTTCAGGGTTTTTGATAGGATTTAAGAACCACGGTGAAAAGCACTACAAAAATAGTCTATACTAATAAAAGGCTAATATGCTAATTAGACCACACATCTTTTGGGCGTCCTTCCAGAAGCCATGGTTGTGGGGGTGAACCAGAGGTGGTTATAGGCAATCAGGCCTGCAGGGGAGGGTAGTTAGGGGGCAATCAGGCTGGCAGGCAGGTGAGTGGTTGGGAGCGAGCAGTCCCAGATTGCGAGATTGCGACTGTTGGTTTAGGCCCATCCCACTGGCAGTTGGATATTCCCTGAGGGCTTCCAGATTGCAAGAGGGTGCAGACTGGGCTGAGGGCCCCCTCCCCGCCACCTCGTGCATGAATTTTGTGAACCAGGCCTCTAGTAAAGCATAGAGAAAGATGATGGCAAATTTGCATCTACTTGGAAATTGGCTCTCAGTAAATGAGTAACATCCAAGAAAGAGGACATGCTATTCCTATACAGATGGGAGAACTTATTCATTGTCTATTTAACTTTTTTTTAACCCAAATGACTGCATCTTCAATGTGCATTAAATGTCTGAAAATGGAGGTGCTATTGCTGATTTAGAACATTTCAAAGAAGCGAAAGTCCCAGTCAAAAAGCAAGCAGCAAGGGCCTGAGCTTGCAAAGCAGATGTTCCTCCATTTGCTGAATTTCCAATAATAAATTTCACCTTTTGAGTAGAGGCAAAAAATAACATTGTTCTTCATTACCAGTAACTTCTTACACATTATGTAAATGAATAAAATAGCTCCAACTTTAGGAATGCTGTAATTTCAGAAATGAAAATTATACAACTTCATTTAAAAATACTCATTGTCCTCTCTACTGATAACTATTTTCTGGTCTACTAGGACTCTTCTTTTTTTTAAATGTATTTTTTATTGATTTCAGAGAGGAAGGGAGAGGGAGAAAGATATGGAAACATCAATGATGAGAGAGAATCATTGATCGGCTGCCTCCTGCATGCCCCCAACTGGGGATCAAGCCTGCAATCCGGGCATATGCCTTTGACCAGAATTGAACCCAAGACCTTTCAGTCCGCAGGCCAATGCTCTATCCACTGAGCAAAACCTGCTAGGGCTAGGACTGTTCTTTTCTGAATGTGAAGTGGATTTGAAAGTGTTATTCTTGGAAAAATTGGAACAATTTGTATTTAACAGATGATGTCTCAATAGTCTACCTTAATAAGCCTTCCTAATATATGTTTCTCTAAATAATAATTTATGAAGCATCTTTTTCTTTAAGAATTACTCTTTGTATTTTTATGCTGTGTTGTTTTTTAATATCAAGAATTCATTGACCCAAAGAGAGTTCTCTCTCAGAGCATATAAACATAGTAATAAATACCACCATTTCTTCCGAATCAAGAGGCTATCAAAGCCTGATATCATAGCCTGCCTCCGTTTCTACCAGTCCTTTGCATCACCTGGGCCAGTGGTTGACAAACTCATTAGTCAACAGAGCCAACTATCCACAGTACAGTGATGGAAACATTTCGGCTTTCTTTTGAGAGCCGAAAACGGACTTCTGCACATGGGTCACGAAGTTTCAATCGCACTGTATGTGCGTACCTGCACGTGGTATTTTGTGGAAGAGCCACACTCAAGGGGCCAAGGAGCCACATGTGGCTCGAGAACCGTGGTTTGCCAACCACTGACGGGGGCCATACAGAATAGAAGAAGCCAGGATACGCAGGAAACGTCATCTGGTGTAACACTGGCCAAATTAGTGCTTTTCTGAACTATAATGCTTCTTTGGTTAGAGAAGCATGTACCTACAGGACCATAGCAATAGCAATAGCATTTTAGAAACAGTAAAAATGATTTTCCCTGAAGATGTAATAATGAAGTAAGCACCTTGGTAAGGAGACCAGGCCCTTTCTTGCCTTCACTTTTTGTTTTTTTATATTCATGATCAGGTTTTAAAAGATATACAAAGGGAATGTAAACAATAACATTTAAGAGGAAAGTTATGCAGGTAAGTGGACCAGTTGTCTGATACAGATGCAAAGACTGGGAAGGAGAAAAGAGACAGACTTGGGCTGTTTTTACACTTGTAGATTAATATCTTCCATTGGGGACCACAATGACTGTTTGGAAACACATATACTTTTCTGTTACCAGACAGAAAATGAAGTTGACAGAGATGGTCGTGTGGAGCAATGTGTCTTTATCTGGGCCATGCTCACAGATCATAGAATAAGGTTGGTGAAGAGTTGGGAAGGAAGGTGGGCATAGGCATATTTGGCAAACTAGAATTTTCTATGATTATTGGCGATTTCTGGGCATAGGACCTGGGAGACTGCTCCTATGCAAAGTTTTACTGGGACAATTAAACTCCTCTTATCTCATGATTTTAAGCCCAAAGCCATGTAATAAAAATATGGAAATTTAAAACTTATTGTATTAGCACATTTAAAAAAATACATTTTATTGATTTTTTTTACAGAGAGGAAGAGAGAGGGATAGAGAGTTAGAAACATCGATGGGAGAGAAACATCGATCACTTGCCTCCTGCACACCCCCTAATTGGGATGTGTCGGCAACCAAGGTACATGCCCTTGACCAGAATCTAACCTGGGACTTTTCATTCTGCTGGCAGACACTCTATCCACTGAGCCAAACCAGTTTTGGCTATATTAGCAAATTTTGACGATGTGCAATGGCACCACTCACTTCTGTATACATATTAGGATTTAGAAATAAAATAATTATTAAAATTCCTATAAAATAGGAAGATTCTCCTTAGTTAAGTAGTAACACTGTCATGAAACACATCAACTACATCCATGGCTTTAAGAGAGCTGAAATTCATAGTATTTGTGGAAATAAAATGGTTATCAACTATTATAACCTTTATTCTTTAAAATTGGTGGTTGTAAGACTTACCTTTTAATAATCATTAAAAATAAACATTATATTTCATTTTTTAATGGAATGATAGAATGAAAAGGAAATGATTGATGTGCAAGGGCAAAAGCCAAAATGTATTAATTAATTTTCATTCCTTTAGTATCAATCAACTCAAGGACAATAAACTATTACTTTGAAACTTAAACTGCAATGAGATAATTTTGTGATTAGAAATCAAAGCAGAAACTAGAGCTGAAGCCAATTAGTCAAAATCTTACCTGATGTGGCCTTTTGTTCTCGCTTCCTCTCCACTCTCCCTGTAATGAGAAGTGGCAGGTCAGTCTCAGTGCGGGGCATGAGAATAAAATGCAATGCAGACAAAAGCCCAGTTTCCAGTAATTTCCAAACTCAGCCCCTACTTCTGCCATGTCCAGCTCACTTCCAGACATGACGAGGCACAGTCGAATGGGATGGAAAGGGCGCTCTAATCGATTTACAGAAGTAAGAAAAAAAACATGAGTATGCATTCAAATTGCTGCTGGGTTTTTACAAAACCTGTTAGTAAGGGCCGTTTACCCAACAGTAACTCTATAACTTGCAAACAAACAGAGCTAACTGTGAGGGAAAATGTGTGAATTAAATAGGACCACGACCTCTTACAACCTGCGTGGGAAGATAAAGGACAGACAGTGCTACATGTACATGAGATGTGCCCCCGAAGGTACAGAATGCTCAGCGATAGGAGAGGACAAAGCAATCCTTCTGAGAAACGGAGTGGCCGTAAGTGAAGGAGAAAGTGGAATGTGACTTGGGCCTGGAGAGACAGGTGTGAATAGGGAACGTGAAACGGGAAGGATTGAATCTTGTCAAAGGAAACAGGACGGGCTACGCAGGCAAGGCTGTTGGAAGAGGAGCTGCGTTTTGAACCAGCTGCAGGGACTTGGCCATTAGTAGCCTTGCACAGGAAGAGGGCTCTCCCAAGAGGCACAGACTGAGTGTGGGAAGGCTAGGGAGGAGGAAAGGGCGAGATGAGTGGTCATCTAGGTGATTTGGGTGCAGTGACACAATTCGGGGAAAAGATAGAATGTGATGGGGGCATGGGGATGACAAGGTCAGGCCTGGACTCACTGAGTTTACAGTGCTACGCAGACATGGAGCCTGGGTGCGGGATCAGAGCGTGTCCATCCTGAGAATGTGGCTGAGCTGGGGCGAGGGACAGGAACGTTAAGGCAGACAGCACGGAAGGCTATGCTGAGGACAGTGGCCAAGGAAACGGAAATGCTACTTCTGACTGTGATCTATGGCCAGGAGAAGACAGAGGTAGATGCAGAGATCCACGGAGTGCAGCGTGGTGTACCGCAAAGGAAGATTTAGGAAGTATGGGGTGGGGGTACCAATAGCATCCGATGCTGTCCTGTTCACGTGGTTGTTACTGGTCTGAGAAAGCAGTTTTAGAAGAGACGGAGCAGAGAACACAGGAGAGAGGATGTGAGTGCCTGAGGGGGGGGGGTGTGTGAGCGATGAGGAAGGTGAGGCGCAGGAAATGGCTTCTCGTTCATCAAACTTGACAGCAGCAAATAGTGAGGTGGGTCAGCAGCTAACTAGGAGCACAATCCAGGCTTCAGCGAGGCTGCGGGGCACCCCGGCCTGTTTACAGGCTGAGATAAGTGATGTTGTCCCAGTGCAGAGGGTGTGTGAACACCAGTGCTGAGCTTAGAGCCTTGGTTCTGTCTGGGGAGAGCCTGGCCACCCTTCCGGCCACCACGGTCAGCATTTCCCAGATGGAGCTGGATCCTGAGAGTTTAGGCAGCACGTGGAAGCTGCATGCATCCTGGAAGTTTTCTCCCAGTTCTTCATGTGTTTTAAAATCCTAAAATATACGCTGGGAAATGTACAGTCTTGTTCAGCTGCCACAAGTGTGGGATTCACTTCCCTGGCATCTTGATAAATGGTCCTCTTCTCCCCCGGGTGATTTCCAGAGGATTTGTTGGATGCGATTTATTTCAATGATTCAAACAGATAACTGGTGGGAACCATCCATTTAAAGGTTCCATTCATTACCAAGCATGGTGGGGCACCTCCTCATTCAAGCTTTTTAAATCGGGAAAGCCACTGCTTCCTATCTGAGTCTACATTTTTGTATACTAGAAGCCTCCAACATTTTCATGAATTTTAAATGTTTTTTATTGATTTCAGAGAGAAGAATGAAGAGGGAGAGAGAGAGATAGAGACATTAATGATGAGACAGAATCAACTGCTTCCTGCACATCCTCTCCTGGGGATGGAGCCTGCAACCCGGGCCTGTGCCCTGACTGGGAATTGAACTATGATCTCTTGGTTCCTGGGTCAACACTCAACCACTGCCAGGGCCTCATGAATTTTAAAAAATGTTATTTAAGTCCTGGATTATAACATGTTTAAAGCAAAACACCTCTTTGGAGAGTCAGCTTGCACAAGAATGACTCATAAATCCTGAAAGGACACAGTGAATCTACTGGAGATAAATATCGTGGGTTGGGGGGTTGTCAGTCTTCCAGGAGACCCCAATGGTCCTCCTCTTCCCACCTCCTTAGGGGCAAGGGCTGTATCTCCGCCCCTCCATCTCCGGTGCCTCCTGGGGCCTGGGACACAGCTGCTGGGGATAGAAGACTGAGCGCTCTGTCATGTCCCAGCCCTCCACAGGCCTGAGAATAGGACGCAAATCTCAGGCCTTTTTTTTTAAATTTAATAAATCTTTATTATTCAGATTATTACAATTGTTTCTCCTTTTCCCGCCCACAGCTCCCCTCCACCAGGTCTACCCCCCACCCCCTGCCGCATGCCCTTACCCTCTCCCCCACTGCCCTCATCTGTAGGTGTACGATTTTTGTCCAGTCTCTTCCCGCACCCCCACACCCTTTCCCCCCGGATAATTATCAGTCCACTCCCTTTCCATGCCCCTGATTCTATTACTATATTCACCAGTTTATTCTGTTCATCAGATTTTTTATTCACTTGACTTTTAGATTCACTTGTTAATAGATTTCTTCTTCTTCCTCTTCTTAAAGCATACCTTTCAGCATTTCATATAATACTGGTTTGGCGATGATGAATTCCTTTAGCTTGTTCTTATCTGTGAAGCTCTTTATCTGACCTTCCATTCTGAATGACAGCTCTGCTGGGTAGAGTAATCTTGGTTGTAGGTTCTTGCTGTTCATCACTTTGACTATTTCTTGCCACTCAATCCTGCTGCCACTGAGCAGGCGCCACCAAGACAGAGCTGTCTCCAGGTGCTCACTCTGCAAACGACAAGCTGGGCAGCTTCATGCCGGAGAGGTGGGCGTCAGCATCCCCGAGGCTGTCAGGAACGCGAGTGCGAGTGCCCTGCTGGCGGTTCATTTCAGCAGGGACCCCACTCTAAACACGAGACATGGAAGAACCATTTGCCATTCACTCTGTTTAACACTGGACGCAGCACTCAACCTGCGAGGACTGGAAATGGACCGTAATCTCATGAAAATGGAATCTGCCAGGGAAAACTCCCCTTTGGAGAGAATGTCTTTAAGTGAGCATTAACAGCCCGCAGCTCACGGCCATTTATTTACACAAATGGAGCCTTGCTACTTTAGAAGCTGTTTGAGACTTGAGGTTGTTGATATCGTTCCCTGGAGAAACATAAGGATATTTCAATTTCCAGCCCGTTTCCGTGGTTCAGTATGGCAGTAGTTCCTTCATCACAGCGATTATTTCTGATCTTTTACTGCTGACCTTTCAAAACCACAGGCACACAGATGGTGATCTGATATAGCTTACCAATAATGACTAGCACAACTAGGAATCTTATGTCACTTCTAATAAAAAGGAAATTTTGTGTATACATATATATGTTATATATGATATATATATTATATATAGAATATGTATACACATGTGTCTGTGTGGATATGCATATATATATATATATGCACACACATACACCTGCATTACATAAGTGCATATGTGATATATGTATATATACTGCCTTTTATACTCAGATACAGTCTTATGTCTAAAATATACTCTCCCTCCAACTCCTCCATCTTGGCATCATCCAGGACATCACGGACCCCTAGCAAACACCCTCCGCCACCACTCCCCGCTTCTCCGCAGCCAATTCTGTGTCTGCATTCACTCGCAGGCATTGTATTCGCCCTGTTCTGAGAGTAGTATTAATCGCCTCTGTTGCTAGGATACCTGAGAATATTCATTTATGTCTGACGATTCTTTGGGAAAATGCACTATAAAAAAGAATTAGAATCATGACAAGGAAAATTACTGTGCACATGCTACTTATTTAAAAAATGGGCCATGATGTGTGTGTGTGTGTGTGTGTGTGTGTGTGTGTGTGTGTGAGACGTGACTACCAGATAATAGTATGCTAACTCCCATGAACTTTTTAATATTTTTGTTTCAACTAGATCTGAATGGAAAAGCGCTGGCAATATATTTGGACAATGAGGATTTGTAGTACTACTACCAGGTATACCAGTTACTAATTCGAATATTTTTCAATAGATGGAGTTACACATATGTTGACATATATGTGATTTAAAAAAATATTTTATTGATTTATTACAGAGAGGAAGGGAGAGAGATAGAGAGCTAGAAACGTCGATGAGAGAGAAACATCCATCAGCTGCCTCTTGCACCCCCCCCACTGTGGATGTGGCCGCAACCAATGTACATGCCCTTGACCGGAATCGAACCCGGGACCTTTCAGTCCGCAGGCCGACGCTCTACCACTGAGCCAAACTGGTTTCGGTGACATATATGTGATTTGATATGGATGCTATTTTGTTGTATTGACAGCAAGCTTCAAAACTTCCTATGTCAAATTTGCTCAAGGTGTTAACATCATAGATATTTTTATGCTTAAAAATGTCCAATTTCATGCCAAAAAAAGAGCATTTGCAGGAAGTTTTAACTCATTTATTTTGAAGAAAAGTGCTGCTTAAAGTGATCTCATACTTCGGGAAGCTTATGGTGAACATGCTCCATCTCAAGACACTTGTGAACGCTGGTTTAAATGCTTCAAAAGTGGTGATTTCCATGTGAAAGAAAAAGAATGTCCAGGTCAACTGAAAAAGTTTGAAGACCAGCAATTACAAGCATTATTGGATGAAGAAGCATGTCAAACTCAAAAATAACTTCAGAAAGAGTGTATGCTCTGAGTCAACTGGGAGAAGCAGGAGGAGGCGAGGTGGTAATCCTGTTCCTGGCAGAGGAAGGGACTGGAGAGGGATCCCTTCAGATGCCTCTTCCTGCCGGGGACACGAGTATAATGCTGATCTACCTGCAGAGCCAACCCCACACTCTTCTTGCCGTGCGTGGCTATTCTAGTGCAAGACTTAAGAGAAAAGCAGTTTTGGGATATGAATTTGAGGAAAAAGTGCCTTTATCCATATCTTTAAAAATGATTGTTGTGTTGCGTATTAGTATACCAGAGATCCCTGCTTATCAACTGTAATGAGGGAATATGAATATATAATTAAAGCCTAATATGTTAAGTATCTGGTCCACCAGTCGGTTGTTCAACCAATCAAAGCAGAATATGCTAATGATATGCTAAGGCTGCTGTTCTCTATGATGTGCACTGACCACCCAGGGGGCAGACACTCCAACCAACAGGATAGCTTGTTGCTGGGGTCTGGCAGATTGGGACTGAGAAAGATGGGTAGGACATGACCTGGAGCCCTCCTCCAGGTCCCTCCCCAGCTGGCCAACCTCCTGTGTCCCTCCCCAGCCCTGATCATGCACCAGTGGGGTCCCTCAGCCTGGCTTGCACCCTCTCACAACCAGGGACCCCTCGGAGGTGTCGGAGAGCTGGTTTCAGTCCAATCCCGCAGGCCAGGCTAAAGGACCCCACTGGTACACAAATTTGTGGACTGGGCTTCTAGTGAATATATAATATCCATCTCAATGCAAGGTTAGCTCAGTCAATCTCTTCCCACAGGAGACAGCTTGACCTCATGAAAGGAACATGAACTTGATCTAGGGAAAGGGGCTGGACTGACTTCCCATCTTAACTAAGGTACCTTAGAGCTATGTAGCACTGGGCCCAAAGCATGGAGTGTCTATTTTCTCACCACATGTTCTTTTTGTTCCCTGCTGTTTTCTCGGTCTCTCCTTGTGTGCACGCCTGTGTATGTGCGTGTGTGTGCACCTGTGTATGTGCTAGTGTACACACGCTGCCCTCCTGCAAGTGTAGAGAAGCTCCACCTGCCCTTCCATCATTTCTGTTTGGTCAGCGGATGAGTTGCTGGGCTGTTTAGGCAAAGAGAGCCATCCAACACGCTGCGGGCTGTGAGCCCCACACTGTGTGGACTGAGGGCCGGAGACCGGCCCTTCAGAAACGTGTCGATGTGGAGAGATCTGGGCCTCCCAGGCCGGCCATCTGCCTTGGCGGGGCTGACCCTCCATCTGCTGCCCAGCCCGGGCTCTGCTATCCACCAGAGCACAGGGAGCCTGAGAAGAACCGAATGCCCAGAGATGTTCCTGGGCTGACCCTCTGCAAAGAGATGGTAAAATCAGCAAGAGAAATGTTAGTCTCACCTCCTGGAAACTCTCAAGTAGAGGATTTCTCCCCACATGGAGCACCTGACAAGCTCCTGATTGACGTGACAAGCACCTGCTCCTCTCCGATGCCCGCCCTGGCCCGCAGGTGAAGCCTCAGTGGGAGTCTCTGATGGTCAGACCCTCCCGAGGCCGCCGCTGGTTGGCAGGGAGGTTCCTTGGAGACCTGCAGAGGCTGGAGCCAGATTGGCTCAAACAGCAACAACAATCCCACAAACAGCAGCAACAGCAGCGGCAGCAACCACACGTGGTGGCCAGGCCTTAGTGGTTTCTGCAAACAGGAATGCTACCCTTCAGCTACCGACCAAAGCGAGGGTGTGTGTACTTCCACTTTCCTTCGAGTGAGATCGTGTCTAGTAAGTTAGATGTAAGTCATTATTTCTAAGGGACATAATATTCTAAACTTCTTTGGAATATTCACTATATCTATTAAAAACAAGAATATGTTATTTGATAAAATACAGGATATTTTCATATCTTCACTCACTCCTGTGCTAGAATAAAAACGAACATATGCAGGAAGCTAATTCCAGCAGGTCATAAATGCAAGAAGTTCAGCAAAAGGTTGATGGACCTTGAGCCTTCAGCAAGGGCTGGAAAAAATCACATGTTATAGCCTGTTGGAAATGGCCAAGGGCATTTCCCCAAACCTGAAAAGGATGCATAAATGATTGCTTGCTACCAGATAGCTGAGGGCATTTCAATCTGCATGTTATTGCCTCCTGCTGGCCAAACACCTGAACAGCAGAAGGCAGTTTCTCCCAAACTTGATAATCTTACTGTATAGCAAATAGCAAACCTTTCCCTTTGATATGTATATCTGCTGCAGGGCAATTTCTGTAAATAAAAAGTTCTGGTCTAGAGATTCAGGAAGATTTGGTTTCTAGCTAAGTCTCCTCTGGCTCCCCAAAATGTCTTCCAAAATATGTTTAATCTCTGGACTCTTTAATAATTTACCACAGCCCTTCTCCAGATTCCTGAGTCCTTCTAGATGCTGCACAAGAACCCCGGCAAATATCTGTTAAGTGGAGTCCCATTCCCTTCCTGTGGAATCTGTCCAGGCCCCAGGAAATTGCTTAACTACCAGAATATGTTAGAAAAGCCCGTTTTTAGGAGCCTGTAGAATCATGCCGTTTCCACTTCCTGAGTCTTCTAAGACTTGCTCTGAGAGAAGCCAGCCACAATGTAAGAAGTCAGACTACGCTGAGACCGCCATGCTGTGAGGAAGCTCAAGCAAGCCACACACGGAGGCCACACAGAGAGAGGCCACACAGAGAGAGCTGCCTTCGCCTCCCGTGACCAGCACCTAGTTGTTCCCGCCATCCCAACCCAGGCTCCCGATGCGTGTGAACACAGACACTCCACGGGAGTGGAGCCTCCGGCTCTGTCCCTGCCGCGGACAGCATGTATGAGAGACAACTGCCTGCGGAACCCTCTCCAACCCCTAACCCACAAACACAAGAAAGAGAAACGATTGTCTTATACCATGAAGTCTATCCATTCTGTTACACAGCAGGAGAGCAGAAACAATTCTTTCCTGTCGCCACAGCGAAAATATTTATGGATAAGAATATCTTTCAACCTATACTATTGATAACACACACTGAGTGGCCAGATTATTATGATCTCTGAACGCATAATAATCTGGCCACTCAGTGTAAATCCTATATAATAAAAGGCTAATATGCAAATTGACTCCTCGACCAGAAGTTTGACCAGCAGGTAGGCTGGCCAACTGCCCATGTTCCCTCCTCCAGGCCAGGCTGGCCAGACCCCACCCATCCATTCATGAATTCATGTACTGGGCCTCTAATACACACACACACACACACACACACACACACACACACAGTGGCCAGATTATTATGTGTTCAGAGATCATCATAATCTGGCCACTCCGTATACATTAACATTCCCCCCTCGTTCCCTAAATCAGGGCTCATCTAGATCCTTCTACCCTAAGATGGTTTATTCAACAATAGCTATGCACATGTACTATTACCCAGCATCTTAGCACCTAAACTTATGCCTTTTCATAAGGAGTACACCCTGTTATGATAAGGAGTTGGTAATGGATGTATAACTGACATAGATTAATATGAATTTTGGTTTTATGGAAGCTTACAATATTCCCCTACGTCCAGGTTACCAATCAAGAGTGAAGTGGAGACTTGCCAGTTATTTAGCAACTTAGAATTTAGCAACTTTAAACAGGGCACCCATTTAAAATATTTAAATATTCACTCAGGTTTCCAGAATGTTATCATCTATGGCTAGAATTTATATGGAAACCCCCTGAACGGAAACAGTGAAAAGATTCAACAGCCATTTCTGCTAAATAACTTACAAGTATCTTCTTTTCCCTAAATAGATTTACTTTGAAAGGACAAGTTGGTAGACTCTAATTGAATTAACAGCTTCAATGTTACTGAGGGTTACATTTCTATGTGAGGGCCACAGGGGGCAGCGTTCCACAGAGAAAGGTGCTGAGATGGGTCCCATGGGAATCCATTGTGGAGTCAGAATTTGTTCACTGTAAACAGCAAACCACCCGAAAAGCAGGCACACACCCTGCCCCACTTTTCTTTTTCTTCTTCTTCTTTTTTTTTTTTTTTTTTTTTTTTAAATATATTTTATTGATTTTGTACAGAGAGGAAGGGAGAGAGATAGAGAGTTAGAAACATCGATGAGAGAGAGTCATCGACCAGCTGCCTCTTGCACACCCCCCACTGGGGACATGCCCGCAACCAAGGCACATGCCCTTGACCTGAATCGAACCCAGGTCCTCCAGTCCCCAAGCCGACGCTCTATCCATTGAGCCAAACCGGTTTCGGCGACCCTGCCCCACTTTTCATCTGGAGAAAAGGACCACAATTCCCGGCTCTCTCCCCGGCGCTCTCAATCACCAGCCCGTTAGCTTGTGGAGAAAGCTGGTGGAGGCCTGAGGTGAGATTGGTTCTATCCTTTGAGATATCATCTCAGCACAGCTTTCCTTCATGCAGGCCCCATGTTTTCCCTTTTTTATCTTTAAAAAACTCCTCACCCTACTCATCTTTTCCTTCCCATGGACCCACATCAAAGGGTCGGGCCTTGGACATTCAGAGAAGCTCAGACTTCAGGGACCAAGAGAAAAACTTGAGGAAAGTGTGCTTAGATCCGTGGATACTGTTTACTGTTTTCGGGTGTGGCGGCGTACTTTGTGATCTTATAAAGCCGTCCTCCTCAGCCCCGCTGGCTGCCTGGTCACCAGAGAAGTGCTTAATTATCCAGCACATTTTACGTGCGGAGAGAATCACCCTGCAACATGAGCGGCAGAGAGCGAGGCGTTTTATGTCTGAGCCTCTACTCTCAAGAGCACACAAGGAACTCCCGCCCAGGGAAGTAAGAAGAGTCTGTAAGAAGAGTCTGCAGACTCCTCATGGCGAGGCCTCCTGTGGGACCAACCAGGGCCGTTACCTAATAACAGGGACGGAGCAGGAGACCCCCAGGAGACCCCCAGGAGACCCCCAGGAGACACCCCGGGAGGGCAGGGGAGGAAATACCATCTGGGCACTGAGAGCAAGAGGCTGTTTTCTGGGAAAGCCTTTGAGTAGTGCCCAGTGTGGGCCGCGGATTTCAGGAAAAGCAGGTCAGGCGCTGACGCAGGGCAGAGGGCCGTCACGCTAACTCAGCTCCCCCAGGAAGACGGGGCGGAGGGGGCCTTGAGAAGAGGCTCCCGGCCGCTTAGATTGGCACAATCTCACAGACTCTGCCCTCCCGGGGGCGGGAGCCACTGTGGCTGTGTTGCCTGTGCCGACATAGCCGGTGCCTCCCTGCAGGCACCTCTCCTCTGTTCGGTGCTGCCCTCCCTCCTCTCACAGGACATGGAGGGCTGTGACGGATGGCGCTAAGCATGGGCTGGTCCTCTGGCTTTAGGCGGTTGTGAGACAGTCTCTGGCCAATGACACCAGAGTTGAATTCTGTGAAGAGTTTCATGAAAAGGTTTTCCGTGCCAATAACAAGAGGTGCTGGGAACATCTGCTTCTCTTTGGGTGGACATCACACCGGGCACAGGCGCTACCGAGCAGCCCGGTTCCAGCCGGATTCGGTCTCAGCACCCTGACCTGGAGGAGTGTGGCCTAGGCCATGCGAGGACCAGCTAAGGAAAAGGAGGCCATGGCACCGGCCTCTGTGCTTGCAGGTGGCTCTCGAGGGGATGGCAGGGGATGGAGGGGCTGAGGCAGCTGAACCCGGCCTCACGTGCTCTGAGTGTCCCACCCAGCAGGGCCACGCAAGGTCTGAGGGACATGTCCGTCCAGCTGGAGGACAGTCCTGGTGGAGACTTCCCTCTGGAGACGCAGGAGGCTGAGGATGGTGTCACTGCGGCCTCAACAAGCCAGGCAGCACCGCTGAGGGCAGGCAGGTGTGTGTGGGAATGGGAAGGCGATCCTGGAGCAGCAGTCTGGGGCACACAGGGCGCATGAGGGCGTTGCTGGAGAGGGGTAGGGAGGGGGGTCAGCTAGCAGGGGGACTAGTGAGCTGGGTGCCCAGGGAGGAAGGCCCGGGTGCTCGGGGGAGAGATCCGGGCTGACGCCAAGTGCCCTGCTGGGAACAGAGGCGAGGCACCAGGTGGACAGACAGGTGTCAGTCACCACGAAGCTCACTCTCACTCTCCCTCTGTGCTCCTTCCCAGAAAGCCATTGGTGACCTCTGACACTGGCACATTTTTTTATTTTGTGAATCTGCACCCCAGGATATTTTCCATAGAGAGTGGGAGAGGGAGAGACAGAGAAACATGGGTGTGAGAGGGACACATCAATGGGCTGCCTCCTGCATGCACCCCGGCCAGGGCCCGGGCCGGAGAGTAGCCTGTAACTGAGGTACGTGCTCTTGACAGGAATGGAACACGGGGCCCTGCAGTCTGCAGGCCAATGCTCTATCCACTGAACCATACCAGCTAGGGCTATTTAGCACATCTTTACACAGCACTCGACTTAAATATACTTTTTTGTAATTAAATATACTTCCCCTCCCCCCCACACACAGAGTGCTCCATCACACTTTCTCTCTGGGTTCACGCTGATGAAATAATCTTTTCTTGTTTTTTTTTTTTTTTTTTTTTTTTTTCCTAAATGCAGCTGCACCCTCAGCTCTAGGAGGCGGTGTGGGTAGAACTCACCTCTGAGAGCCTGCATTGGGCTGTAACTGGGACACAGAGCAACTCGTCTCTGGGAAAGTAGCTTTTCTGGTGACAACGCTAAGGATAGAACAGAGATTCACACGTTCTCCTCGCACCCCGGGCCGCGCACATTGCTGTTTGCCATCCATGGCAGACGTGCGAAAGCTCACGAGACAAACATCCTTAACCTGTGAAGCTCAGAAGCCACTTCCTCTCAAGAGACAAGCTATTTTGAAAACTGTGAGTTAGTGGGTCTGGCCTCACATGAAGGCTCTCTTCTCCAATTTATTACATTTTCTTCTTTATTATTTACCTCAGATATCTGAGTCCACACATACCCTCTCTAGTCAGTAACTGACCAGGAGTCCTTATAGACGGGTATGCATTTTTAAACAAAGAGAAAACGATAAAAGTGATTTCAAGTTCATGAGAAAGACTAACCAGAGAGCAGCATACAGAAGACAGCCGGGGTAGAAGGTTGTGAGCGAGCCTTTAGAGAGGAATGCAATGGACTCTTCTCGTGACATCCTTTGTCTGTCGGACAAAGCGTGACTTTCTCTGGGAGTCCAGGGCCACGAAGAGTCCCACCCATCAGACTGGCATCTGAGCCTGGGCACTGGCCGTGCCATCAGCCTGTCTCAGCCAAGGTGGTTTGTGTCTGATGGTGGTATTCTAGTTGGACAAACCAGAGGCGGGGATTTGCTCCTGGCTTGCATGACAACAGTTATTAAACTGTTTTTAATATATTGCTGAGGTTGGAGGAGAGCACATCGAAATATAAGATTTAATATGTAGTGAGTCATTCATAATATGAGAGAAATAAAATATGCTAGTATAGAACTTGTCTATAAATTATACAACTATATTTATGTAACACTATATAACATCTTTTTAGATATACATCTTTTAAAAAAATATATTTTGTTGATTTTTTACAGAGTGGAAGGGAGAGGGATAGAGAGTTAGAAACATCGATGAGAGAGAATCATCGACCAGCTGTCTCCCGCACACTCCCTACTGGGAATGTGCCCACAACCAAGGTACATGCCCTTGACTGGAATCGAACCTGGAACCCTTGAGTCCACAGGCCAATGCTCTATCCACTGAGCCAAACCGGTTAGGGCTAGATATACATCTTATATATTTATACAACTACTGGAGGCCTGGCTCATGAAATTCATGCACAGGTAGGGTCCCAAGCCTGGCCCGTGACCAGGGCTAATCCCCCAGAGCTGGCCCCATTTCCTGCTGCTGCAGCCACTGGCTGCCCTCTGTGTTTGCGGTGACCAGCGGCGGGGTGATAGGGGCCTGTGGCCTGGGGGCAGCTCCTGTGTTGAGCGTCTGCCCCCTGGTGGTCAGTGCACATCCTAGTCGACCTGTTGTTCTGCCATCTGGTCGATTTTCATATTACACTTTTATATATATATCGATATATAATATGTTATATATATAATATATTATATGTAATACTCTGTGATATCGTAATATCAATACTATGTAGTATCTATAGATACACACCTTATGTATTTATACATAGCACAGCAACATGTAAGATTTAACAACCACAACACAGTCATCAAATAGGAGTCATAAGATGAAGGCTTTAAGGAAAATGCTCCCCCACCATGGTTTTCTACTTTAGTTTTAATGTTTAGAAGCCAGAAAGTATCGGCTGTAGATCATGGATAATAAAAATCAAGTGCCTCCCAATTGCTGCAGAAACTGCCTCTTTTAGCAACAGCCTGCAGCTCTCCTGACAGGTGCTTTGTCTTTGTTTTTGTTTTTTTCTGATACGTCTCATTGGTTGCAGGAGCTCCACTGGCAACTCCTGTTTGCTGCCCTCAGTTTACAAACTTGTAGCAGCTGGAGAGCCAACATACTACATTTCTAGGCTTTACACAGTGTCACACACACACACACACACACACACACACACACACACACACGTTTTTGTTCTCAGAAGGAACCAAAGAAGGGAGGATAAAACAGTCGCTAGGCTGCCAAGGGGTTTTATCTGAAAGTATCATCCGTTCTCGCTCAACCCCTGTTTCAATGTTAAGAAAGTACATTCTGCCTGACTCCAAACAGTCTGACATTCCTGCACATCTACCTCACTTACCCTCTGGTGGGTAAAACTCACAGGAACATAGATGGCTGGCCCACGATAACATGTAAAATTGGACCATACTCAGAGTGCTTTGTCGTGTGTAACAAAACTTAAAACTCTCTCGCACTGGGCATCAGTCACTTACAGAGAAGTATCTCTCCCACATACCCATTTCCACGTGTGCGAAACTTCTGTGTCTTATCAAAGACGAAAACTGCTCACTCTTCTCCAGTGTACAGTGTGAGAGGCACTAAAGTTAATTGGAAAACACCTACATATTAAAGGTCTGCCATCCTTAGGGACTTCTTATGGTTCCTAAAGTGTTGTCAGGAATGGCTGAATCCTGGAGCACATGCCAAACTTCATGAGCTCACACAGTGCTAACACAGGTGTGAACTCCATGCCCTTGACTCGGGTCCTGTAAGACAGGAGACCCACACAGCTGAAACCTGAGCTGCGTGGGGCTGTCGCGCCATGTAACACAATTCGCCGTTCCACTACCCTGTGCCGTGTCCTCAGCTCCCTCCTCTACCGGAACTGTGGAATGTCAAGACAGTAGACTCTATTTGAAAAGGATTAAATTCCCAAGAGTTTAGTTAAAGCACATAATTAGGAAATTTAGGCTCTTTCTGATATGGCTATTCGAGAAGCAGTAGAGGTAATTGTCTCATTTAATTTAATTTAACTTAAAGAACCAACTGTTTAAAATTTTAATAATTTTTATTGTTATCAGAAAGAGGAAGGGAGAGGGAGAGAGAGATAGAAACATCAATGATGAGGGAGTCATTGATCGGCTGCCTCCTGAACATCCTACAACTCAGATACTTAGCATATTAGGCTTTTATTATGTAGGACTAGTTTTCTATTGCTTCTTTAAAACTATCACAAACTCCATGGCTTAAAACAGTAGAAATGCATTGTTTCATGGTCCTGAGGTCTAAGATGTGTGGGCAGAGTCGTGCTGCTTCTGCAGGATTCTGCAGAATCCATTCCTGGCCCTTGCAGCTCCTGGTGGCTGCCCACACTCCCTGGCTCATGAAACTTCCTTCATCTCAAAGTCAAAATCACATGACCCCGACTTCTGATCTGCCCCCACATCTCCTCTGACTCCGCTCCTCCTGCCCCCACTTAGGCAGATCCCCTGGGGTGACATTGGGCATTCGGGAAGTCCAGAATAACTTCTCCATCACAAGGCCCTTCACTTAATCATCGGCAAAGTTTTGTTGGCCATGTACGGTGACATCGTCACTGACCTTGGAATGACCACATGGATATATTAGGTTCCGTCATTTAGCCAACCACAGAAGCAAACAATCATTGTTTGCCATAGTGACCCAACTCTAAGCATGGTCTCTACCTTTAAAGCCAACAACCCAGGCAGGAGCTGGCAAATGCTACCATAACCACAAAACAAGATGGGGAGCTTTCACGTCCCGTGGGAGTCAGAGGAGGAGGAGGTGAGTCACTAACTGACGGAAAATCTCCATCTGCCCAGGTCCACAGGTGACAATGACTCTGTCCCGATCTGTCCCTCAGCTCAGAATGCCTTTCCTGCTCTGTGCTGGGCTCACTCCTACTCGTCTTCATTATTTAAGAGTCACTTCTTTTGAGACATGGACCCTGATGGCCAAAGTGGAGGTAGGACTCTTATCACATTGTTTCCCCTCCCCACACAAAATATAGTTTAATTATGTGCATCTCTCATTAGAAAGAGTTCTCTAGCTATTTCTTCATTTTTGCATATGCAGCACCTCACGGTGATCTGCATACATCAGACACTCAGCAGATATTTGCTGAGGGAATTAATGTGGGCAGGCACTGTGCCGAGAGGGCGCGTTCCCGCTGTCTATGTTGGACAGTGGGGATGTCACGCAGGGTGAAGGTGAGCTGCATGCTGGAGCTGGGGTTCGGGGGCCCTTTGCAGCCGCCTGACGGTGGGGAAAGTGGGGGAAAGTTGGGATAACGGCCTAGAGAGAAATCAAGGATGCAGCTCCACGCTCAAGCTGGGGCAAGTGGGAAGGCAGTCATGGCTGTAACAGAGATAACACGTGAGTTGTCAGGTTTGGCGGAGAAAGACCCTGACATCCATCTGAAGAGTTCAAGGCAACAGCTACTCGAGATGCTCAGGAAAGGAAGAGGAGGGGCTTAGAGGGAAAGTCAGGGTCATGTCTGAAGTCAGCCTCCTTAGCAGTGAGAGTAGGAGCCAGCGGGGTGGATGGGAGGGACGGATTGTCAGGAAGCAGCACAGAAAAGAGACAGGAATCAGGGACTGATGTTGGTGGATCCACAGAGAGACCCCGGGAAACGGCCTTTTGAAAAGAACCCAGTCAGCGGCCGATGAAGGAGGAAGCGATATTCTACTCAGATGGCTGTTTCCCCGACAAAGCATGCGTGGAGGGCACAGAGCCGTGCGCCCGCTTTGCATCAGGGCTGTTTGAGGGGCACATCTGTCTCCCCTCTCCCGGTGGCACAGGCTCTGGGGCAGGGCTGTATCCTTTCACCTGCATGTCTCCCTGCTGACCTCTGCTCTCCCCTGTGCACACATCCAGAGGGTCACCAGTACGTGCGATTCAGATGCTGCACTATTTCTTTTCATTTTTAAAATATATTTTATTGATTTTTTACAGAGAGGAAGGGAGAGGGATATAGAGTTAGAAACATCAATGAGAGAGAAACACCTATTAGCTGCCTCCTGCACACCCCCCACTGGGGATGTGCCCACAACCAAGGTACATGCCCTTGACCTGAATCGAACCCAGGACCCTTCAGTCTGCAGGTTGATGCTCTATCCACTGAGCCAAACGGTCAGGGCCACTATTTCTTTTCTTAGTGTCACATCCAGGTTCTCCGATGTTTCCCTGAGGTCCCAGAGTCAAAGCAGCTGCCAGACGGGCAGGCTGGAGGCTCTCCGCCCGCCTGGGGATGCTCCGTGCAGTTTGCAGAGTGAGGCTGCATGGGGACCGCAGCGAGCGGCCCCGCTGAAATGCCGGCGACGTGACCGGCTCCGGTTCACGTAAAGGACAGCAGCCTGCTCTTAATTAAAACCGTAAACAGGAGCTGCCTGTCCCCGGCTGAGATTTAATCCCCAAGCCAGTCACCTGCAGCGTGTTTATCTGTCAGACCGGCTGACTACCCCCCTGGGGGCAACGGGCGCTCAGGTTACCAGAAATGCAGCCTTCACAGAGGCCTCCCAAGTTCACTGTCAGAGCGGAGCCAAGAAATATGGTAACACACCCCATGGGACCGATGCCTCACCAAGGACATCCATCAGTTTGAAATGAGTTGGATGATGAAAATTGTTGTTGTTGTTTTAAGTATGTCATAATAATAGCTATTTGAAAAGTTCATCAAAATGTTCAGGTTTTCTATTTAAGCATAAAAAATGACAATTCGTTACATCAATGAATTGTTTGGCTGTCGGGTGAGTCTCAGATGCAGTGCTGAGTCCCATATGGAGACCAGAAGATGTGCAGACCGTGTTGCCACACGCCCAGTGAGTGCTCGCTCCATCAGAGGCCTGTGCCCCCTTTCCAAGCACCTCCCGTGGCTGTGACCACCCAACGGGCCTATGAATCTTTTCTTTTTAAATACACTTTTATTGGTTTCAGAGAGGAAGGGAGAGGGAGAGAGAGAGAGAAATATCAGTGATGAGAGAGAATCATGAGTCGGCTGCCTTCTGCACACCCCCACTGGGGATCAAGCCCACAACCCGGGCATGTGCCCTTGACTGCAATCTAACCCGGAACCCTTCAGTCAGCAGGCTGATGCTCTCGCTGCTAACCCACACCAGCAGGGCGATCTATGAACCGTATTAACCCACTCTCCCACCCTCAATGCGGCACTCATCCTGCCTCGATCCTTTCAGTAGCAATAACATCGCAAAGGAAAGAGAATGGCGAACCCCTCTATTCAGGATGGACTTTCTGGAAGCAAGCCAATTTCTAAGTAAAACTCTGAGTAAAAATATCAAATGCTCTGCACAGCTGATGCCCACCGCCATGTACTTGAAGTTTTATAAACGCACAGAGAAGGGACAACCCGCATCTTCCTGCCGAGGAACGCGATGCCCATGCAAGAGGAGCCCACGTGGCTGGGAGACGGGGGCCTTTCGTTCCAGAAACTTCCCCCACGCTTCCCTTCATGGGCCGTGTGCACCTGTGGGGGTCAGCCCTCCAGGGAGCAGAGGTCGCACGCCCCTCTGAGGGAAGGAGGTTCTTCACAGCGAGACGCCATGCTTCGTTGGTGGTGTGCTGGCTCTAACGTCAGAGAGGTTTTCACTCACTCACACTGCTCATTGAGGAAAGCCCCTGGAGAACTACAGAGCCAGTACGGCAGGACAGCTCCAAGGAAAGGCATTGCATTTGGCCTGAGATTATGTGTATCTGTACGTTCACCCACTCAGAGAATCGTGTTCGCCTAGAGAGTGGACCAGCAGAGATGCAATATGCTCTCTCTGTGATCCTCACATCTGGAACCGATCAAGGCAGCTTAGCACGGGTAATTAAAGTTTAACACACTGCAGACGGGTCAGGAGAATTCTCGCTTCGTATCACACGGTGTTTTACCAAGCATCATACTTTAAAAAGATATTAGCTTGTAAGAACGTGTAATAAATAACTTCAAAATGCAATGGGTATTTAATTTTAAAGCGTGCCCTTAACATTAATACAAAACATTTTCTTGTACTCGTTTAATAGAAGCTTCCCTGGCCACTGGGTAAAGTTAGCAATGGAACCTCTGGTCTGCAATGTGTTTCACATCAGTTACATTTTTTTCTTTTCCTCATGAATTGTTCAAGGCACATTCTCAGGGCTGGTCAAGCACATAAAAATGTTGTGTTGGGCTAAGAATTTATTGTTGTATAACCAAGTAGGTGTCCATAACTCATGATTCGATGGCCTCTGAGCATTGATTTTTATAAGATAAATTTAAAAATAGTATTTTTATAAAATACTATTTATAAAAACATAGAGAAGCAGGTCCACTTACTTAATGATTACCGTGCACAAAGTCAAGACACCAAAAACCAGTTTGTCAAATGACCTATTGGCCAATTTTCCCCAGGTGTTAATGTCACCATATCTTTCTCCCTCTTTGCCCACAGGCTTATCATTTGGGTTTAGCTAATATCTATTTGGTATGTTTCAGAATTCAGATGCCCCAAACCTCTGGACCTTCTGCTTCCGGTCTTCTCCTGTACCCCCTGTTGCTCCCCCGCCTGCCCTATCTGACCTTCCTCCTGCCTCAGTGCCCAGGTCGTGGGCAGGAAGCTTGCCTGCTGGCCCTGGAGAACCCCGCACACGGAGCCGGACAGAGGGGACTCCTTGGTCACTGTTTGCCATAAAGTGTCATCACTTCATTGGACAATAGAACACCCATGACTAGTCTGGTAGTTTCCACAGCCCCCAACTTCATGGTATTTGTAAACATTCCATATCGCTGTTCACAAAGATCCCTTCCTCTTTTCCTCTCCTTTGTTTTTTTATACTTTTGGCCAAGAGGCTGTGACCTGATTAGATAACGCTCTTGAAACATTCTTTTAAAAAGCCAGTGCCCTAACTCTTTACCTTCACGCCAAGTCAGGATCAAAGGGAAGCTTATGTGGGCGCACACAGATGGTAGGTTAAGCATATGAAATGGACTTTAGTCTCACACTGGGAGAATGAAAGGATGCTACGGACACTATTTCTCCCCCTTTGATTTGTGTGCACAAATATAGTGAAATGATAATGACACTGACATGAGAAAGATTCAGAAGTCTGTTGCCCGTGATGGCATGAAGGTGACCCGGGATTGCCCATCACTGATCCTCTGCTTCTGTGCTGAAATGATTAATAGGTTTAGCAAACCCCTCCTGGGCATAGTTATTTTTTTGCTGTTATTGACGCGTAAGTATAGTAGTGTTAACAATGGAAATTACAGATGACATTTCATTTTAAATTTGCCAGAGATTGGTTTCTGGAAATTTAAAATAAAGGAATGAGCAGAAGGGATTGGTTGTCTTATGTTAATAGTATGGACCAAACACAATGCTCAGAACTTTGACATTCCAGGCAAACCAATGAAGTCTAAGCTACAACTCCAAATTCTAGCTGAAGAAAATGAGGCCCAGAGAGGTTAGGTGGCTCACCACAGGTCACCCAGCCAGCAAGTGTGGAAGAAAGGACTCACACCTCTGTTTCCGCATTTCGAGCCCATGCTTGTCCCCATATATCATGTTGCCTTCTTTTTAGAGAGGAGGTAATTGCACCCTGGTAAGGTGAAGTGATGGAGACACTTTGTACAGCACATTTAAAATTCAGATTTTCTTCTTCAAAGATCTGCAATCTATCCTCTACAGTGACATATGAAGGTTAATTTATATCATAAAATATTTTGGGGATAGATTCCCATTAACATAAAGTTTACTATCTCACAGCTTTAAAGTACATATAACATGTGCAAATCTTCATTTCCTCGCATTGAAGAATGAGTGGGATGAGTTTTTACATATTTACAGTTAGAAAACGAGTTATTCCGAAGGAAAAGCAATGCACCTTGCAAATTTCCTCATGATTCTCAAGTTTGACACGAATGCCAATAGAACCCTCTTTTGACTGAAATTAAGTGGGATGAATTTCAGTCAGGAGTGGAACTGCTGGTGTGCATATTCTATGGACAACAGATGTGAAACCACGACGTGACAAGGAAATCAATGTGGCAGCCTCAAATACCTTTCCCACAATTTTGGATTGTAAATAATTCCGGGTAAAACAAACAGGAAGAAACTATGGTATGTCATTCAGACCGAAGCGATGGGGCTTCAACAGCACACAGACCACACAGCCCATGCACCGGTCCAGGATTTCTCCTCATTGATTTTTGTGTCTCCCGTCGGTTGGTTCAGAGATGGATGCAGCGAACCTTGATCAGCCCGCTCAGGCACAGGTTCCTCTGAGCACAGCGCTCGCTCTAATTTTGCTCTCTAAAGAGCAGTTTGCACAATGTCAGGAGAAGGTAGGAAAACCTGGTTCCCAGACAGATAAACTCTTGTCCTACATGCCCGAATCTCTGGTGATTGATTAATGCAGGGATCAAAATCCCCGAAAAGCCACACATAATTGATTTTCTTGGCTTTCAAGTAATTAGAAAACAGTCATCTCTAGATTATTGTTGTTAAATCTAAAGTACATCCTTGTGTCACAAGTAACCCATCTCACAAAGTTTGTGACTCAAAAAATATTTTTAGTTATGGTATTTGGGAGAAAGAGTTGAAACATAATTTTTTCAGAGAAATAGAAAATCTGTACTGAGAATTCAAGAAATCATTTTGTTTTACATGCCTAATTATTGTTGAGTACCACAGAGAGAAGCTAACATTTCCGTAGAGGTAAAAGTTAAATTCCTTTTCTGGCTTTAAACACCTCCTATTAAATCCCGTGTTTCCATCACACAGTGATAGCCGCTATAAATGACCGCTCAGCTCCCAGGACTCCCCGGGGTTCTCCCTGCCACAGCCAAAGCTGTGAATTACCTTCCTGAGAAACTACACGTTTCAATGAATGATTGTGGAATTATCCTGGGTGTGGGTATTCTTAGACTTAAGTCTTCAGGTCAAATCAAAATAGCTCCAAATTTCCAAATCTTCACTGATCAGGAGTTACCTTGTTTAGAAATCACACAACATAGTTGGTCCTTTATAATTATTTGTTGATGAATTTAGCATCTGTGAAGACCCACGTTCCTTGGGTTCAGTGTTCGGGATCTGCAGAAGGGGCCACACGCAAATGGAAAGAGACGAGATAAGAAATAACTTGGAAATATTGGGGGCCGGGCGGGCAAGCCCAACTCAAGGGGAAGGACTTCCACTGGTGCCCAGGCCTCGCGAGCCTTTTGTTTAATTTTGGATACACATTTAGCCCTTAGGCAGGCAGGTAACTGTGGTAACAGACACACTATCCTGAAGGTCAGTAGATACTAGAAAGATTTACTCAGAGACTGTTTGGTCAGGAAATAGCTTGAGCCTCATTGTCTGGACTAAACAATGGGTGCATAGCTCTGGCCCTTGCCAGACGTTCAAGAGTCACCAGCATTCAGGGATCCTTGTCCACACCTCTCGGCTAGCGAAGACAACGGGCGGCCTCCCGCAAGGATCACCTGGAAATCACAGAGGCTTCCTGAGGGCGCTCTAAGGGAGCTCGCTGAAAGGCACAGATGTGAGTTGTGAGGGGGCTTCAGCATCCACATTAACTGAAGGCATTTTCCCCGCACCGTGGCCTGTGTCTGTGTTTGTGTGGGGCCTTGGGGCATGGCCAGTGCTCCCCAAAGTTTGATGCTCAAGACACCGTTAGGAGATACACAGAGGACCAAGTTTTATTTGGATATTTAATCATTTTAAAATCCAATTAAATGATCTAATTGGCATATTAACACTTTTGCACTTATTTATGAATGTCTATATTTACAGTGACCAAGCAAGCATCTTTTGAATCAACGTAAGGAAAAGTATGGTTCACTTACAGCATACTGCAGTATTTATAGAGAAACAATAACCGCGATTCCCCCTATGCTGGGATTCAGCCTACTTTTGTCCATTAGCACAAATGATTGCAATCTGACTTCCATCAGCTGTAAGCAATGAATTAGCACCTCTTTCATAGTCTTTAAGAGACCAGCTCAATAGAGCATTTCCATTTTAATTTCTTTGGACTGCTCTTTTGAATATTATGTTGTGCAAACCTGGTCCATGTGGCTACGGAAACTTTTATAGGCTGAGTGTTTGGACCAGAAATGTTCTTCAGGCCTCCGCTCCCACCCATAAAATGGTCTGTGTGTCCAGATTCTGTGCGCTTGTCAGAGTGGATGATTTAAATGTGGAATGGCAATTTAAGGTGCTAAGAGAGTAAAACATTTTTTCAAATATAGAAAAATGGTAAAACCTTAATTGAAATGAGTTATCCAAAATACATCTCCAAATTTTAGCATTCCACTTACTTTGTAAATTTTATATTTTGCTTCAGTATAAGTAGGTTGTTTTGCTCATGAAACTAAAAAAAAAAAAAAAGGAAAATTGAATGCCTAGAGGATAAATTCAACTCACAGAGAAACTCAAATAGATTTCTGAAATATTAATCAATGCACACTCAGTCACACATTATTTTTAGTAATTGGTTGGCATTATCACCCAAAGTATTGATTGACTGAATGGTGTATTTTTCAACTGGTTTTGTTTGCCTCCGAGGACACAGCGATGGCCCCACGCAACATATAGAATTAGATGAGCCTAAACTGTGAACAAACTCATTAACTGAGGGTCATTCTTCTTAGTCCTCACCTTAATCATTAGCTCCATGTACAAGCTAGCCCTCCAATTTTGTTAACGCTATTCTCGGAGTTGGGTAAATTCACTGACCAGCCCAACCAATTTGTTCCCGTTGTGTTGTACTTGCCGTCTTAGCAACAGCTTCTTATCCTGAGACTTCTCATGTAACCTCAGGAAAACACATTTATAACCAGCAAAATAAAACTCTTCTCCTTCTCAGTTTTGCATCTGACAATTTACTTCCAACTGTGCTGCATGGAAATTTATTTAATATTTGTAGTTTGGTTTCTGGCTACTGTAAAAACTGTGTCTCTCCTACACACCAGGGCGTAGCCAGTCGATTCCTGGAATTGCTGTCTCCATCTCACCCTGGGAAGAGGCAGCTGTGTATCCTCTGAGCAGTGGTCGGCAAACTGCGGTTCGCGAGCCACATGCAGCTCTTTGGCCCCTTGAGTTTTAGCAAAGGCCAGCTCAGGAGTACCCTAATCAAGTTAATAACAATGTACCTACCTATATAGTTTAAGTTTAAAAAATGTGGCTCTCAAAAGAATTTTCAATCGTTGTCCTGTGGATATTTGGCTCTGGTGACTAATCAGTTTGCCCACCACTGCTCTGGGGGAACCAGGTTTTTCTAAACTGTGCTACGGAGTTGCTCATTTTGGCCTCCAATGTTGACAGCAAAACCCTGAGTGGGCTCTCGCTGTCTCCGGCCCAGACAACACAGGCGTGTGGCCCCGGAACAGGACGCCCGCCTCTGACTCACACTGCGGTGTGTGTCCTGTCTGATGGCTCAGGCTCACTGGGCCATCCAGCCTCTGTACTCCAGGGTCGCATGGCCCTGGGGGCGCCCTGGCTCCGCCAGGCCAGGCGCTAACGGGGCCGATGCCATTGTCTGACTGCTGTCACTTCCCACGGAATCCTACACGCCAGCCCTCGCCGCCCTGTCATTGGTCTGACAGCAGTTGCCACCGAATTTTCAAATGGATCCTGACAGCTTCTGTTTTCAAGCTCAAGGCTGCGCCCGGTTACCCGGTGAGTCTGACAACGCGATGTTTCTCTTCATCATCGCTGATGGTTCGGGACAGTCGGCCTCGGAGCCCTCGGCACCTCTGAGAGGAGTTAGGCCTCCACGGCTCATCCGCTGCGGGGGAGCTCCGGCTGCGCGGAGGGGGGTCGGGGTAGCGGGGGGAGTCGAATTTTCATGATGTGGGTAGAAGCCGAGTTGAGTAATTTATCACCGGGGCTGGGGAGGCAGGTGGAGAAAGACAGAAAGAGCTTGTGCCTCAGGGTTTAAACACATTGCAATGAGCCCTCCTGCAAGCGTGTGAATGTTCCGTGTGGACGTTCTCGCCAGAGCTGCACACCCTGGGTCTGGGCTGTTCCTGCCGCCGGGAAAGGAAGTCTGATTTTGCTCCTTTGCTTCTGGCCTTCGCCTCATTGCCTTCTCCTCCTGAGTTTAGATCTGGGGCTTGACTGGTCCTGTTGCTTGACACTGTGTGTCCACTAGCTCCCTACCTATTTGGGTACGTCTTGCCCCTTGGTTTTGGCATAAAAACAGCCCAGGGGACTGTTTTTTGCGGGATACACCTAATACAAGGAAATAATTTGCATTTCTGTTGGCATGGGATGGATGTGTGTTTTCTACCCCATTTTTCTGTTCTAGTTATAGGTTTGGGGCTCCTGATATTATAATTAATACTTTGGGCTACGATAAACAGGAATTTCCAACTCCAACTGGCTGAAATATGAAAGAGATTGACCTTCTCACACAACTGAAAGCCCAGGTCCCCAGGGGCCCTCTGGCAGTATGGACCCAACTTCCTCCAGGCAGTTCCTTGCTCTGAGAGTCATCATGAATATCACATTCTACGTACTGCACACACAGGCATTGTCCACGGTAATGTCCTGTACACATTTCCATGGGCTTCACTGTTACACAACGGCAGGCATGTTGTTTACACCAGAATCCCCACCAGCAATACCTTGGGCTCCACTATGACAAGGGCTGCGTTATCATTAGATGGGAGGGTTTCTGTCCAACACTCAATGGAGCTGATTAAGAATTAGGCGTGGTAGGCATTTAAGGGGCCATGCTCTCACTTTGAGTTTAGCAGTTTCCTGATGTAGAGATATGCACAGGCACCAAAAAACGATGTCTCTCAGCTCCCAACCATTTCCCAAATTCTAGAAGAAACCACCGACACTGGGCCCAGGTGAGTTGCCTCTGGATAAAATCCATAACCCTCCTGGACCCATTTCTAAAGGATGGATCCACCAAACCGACTCCTACATCACCTTGTGGTAATGAAAAACTTGTAGCCATGGCCTCACGGAGGTGACATGAGGGGAGCAGATGCAGGGACCTCTTATTTTCTAAGTCATCCGGTCTTATGAGAAGGAGAGATGGAACATTCACAGCCTTTAGGAAATTTGAGCAGACGTTAAGAGTTCCTGGTCTGAATTTCTGGGTCCTATCGTGAGAACTTTATTAAATGCTACCTTGAATGCACACTGAAATGCAATTGCAAAGAGCATGAAAAGTTAATGAAGATCAGCCTGGTATATGCAGCACAACAACAAAAAAAAGTTGAAAAGAGTAATCATGTTATCCTAGTTGTAGTTAAGACTGAGGTAATTAATCTGAATTTGAAATTTAGCTCTTTCCCCACCCCCTTTGATGCAATTATCCATTAGACTTACTAATGCACATTTTTCATGTCAAGCTGGTGAAACTCCAAGTGAAGAGGTGAAGCTGGCTGCAGAAGAGAGGAGGTGAAGGCAAATCTGATGCTCAGGCAAGCAAAAGAATGCAGGGAAACTTTTATTGCATAATCCATCACTAACACGTGCAGGAGAGCCACGCTCTCTTTATCGGGTCATAATACAAAGGGAATAGATATGAATCCAATACATCTCCAGTGTGACTACTCAGGGGGAAAAGATGCTGAAAGTAACAAGTTGCAAGAGAATGAAAATATCAGCATTTTATTTTTATTTATTTATTTTTTAAAATATATTTTATTGATTTTGTACAGAGAGGAAGGGAGAGAGATAGAGAGTTAGAAACATCGATGAGAGAGAGTCATCGGTCAGCTGCCTCTTGCACACCCCTTACTGGGGATATGCCTGCAACCAAGGTACATGCCCTTGACCGGAATCGAACCCGGGATCCTTCAGTCCCCAAGCTGACGCTCTATCCATTGAGCCAAACCGGTCTCAGCTGAAAATATCAGCATTTTAGAAATGAAACGTGAACATCCCTTATCATCACCTCCCTGTGTTTTGGGTTAGGAGACACATGTAGGTGGGCCAAAGTCACACAGAGACTCAGTGGCAGTTCTGTTGGTGCTACTCAATGGTTATTTCCTCCTCTGAGATACACAGCGATTAGAAATGATATCCAGATCAGGTAAGGTTCTTCTATTGGACATGGTTCCGGGGATCCCCAATGTGCAGACACTGCCAGTGGCTGAGGATGGGGACTCCAGTTATGTGCACTGGAGTTGGGGAAGTAGCCACAAGAAGGGTTCAGAGATGACCCACTCGTTACAAGATGGACGTGGGTCAATAGCTCCATTGATGACCCAATGACGGCCATATTTGGGGTCTCTTGGAATTAGTGTCAGTTCAGAGCCAGTGCCCAGCAATTCCTGGAATTCCGGTTCTTTGCTGTTTCCCAATGCACAGCCACCCCGCAACAGGCTAGGGTATTTAGCAGCACCCTGGTGAGTCTTTTGGAATTACGTGGGTTGTTTTTTTTTTAAAGTAAAAATTTACATTAGTAGAATAAGATGGTCTATAATTTAAAAAGACAGAATTACATGTCCTGAGTTTAGTTTAATTCTTCAGAAACAGGGACAAGGAAAGAGGAGACAAGTCTGGAGAGGGTAAGAGTTAATGGGAAGAGGTGTCAAAAACAAGGGAAGATTTACTCATTTCCCCAGGTCATGCTATTAATTCTCAGAACTGCTGGTGAGCAGCTTGCTCCAAAGCAGACATAAATATTGTGACACTAGAAGAGGTCATTTTTATTCATTGACATTGAATGTGATCTGTTAGGATCTGACCAGATAGCCTGAGTCTGGCCACAAGACTAACAAACCACCACCATGACCACAGCTACCACCACCACCATCACCATCACCAAAACCCCTGAATCTGTGCATTTCAGACTGGCCAGACAGATGCAATACTATCCCGCCACATTCTTACAAACCCTATTTTTAGGAATGCTCTCTCCTCTCTGCAGTCTTGGCCACCAGTGACTCATGAATATTCATAGAATATTCCAATGTGGATAGATGTATGCCCTCCAAAGTTGTAGGAGCCTTATAAGGTATCTTTCTGGAAAGAATAGCAATACGATTGTTTGAAGTTAATATAATGATTCACGTGGCAGTGCTATTTACTGTAAATACACAAAAATATAACACCCCAAAGGGCTTCCAACATTGAAACGGAGTAAATGAATATTTAAGAATCCCCTCCGGATGCTGAGAATACATCTGAGATCTCCTTTTCCTCTTCATCAGAAAGAGCTTCAGGAAAGAGGTCCTACCTCAACCAAGTTAAGCCGGTGTCTTTGCAGAAAGCAAGGATGAGCTGATGTGCTGATTGTCAGCAGAGAGCATCCATGGGAGAGGCACAGGGAGGAAGGCTGCCTACCTGGTCTGTGAATTAAGAGAGACTTATGCAATTTCCATTTCCATAGGCATTGCCTTCCCAGAATTAGAATTTAACATATTTTTCATATGCACACCTGCCTCAATTGCAAGCTCAGTCTAGTTGATGTAAAACATTTCAGAAGAATGAGCGATAGAATGGAAACCTATGAAATGCTTCCATTCCCAGGAGTTTGCCATGAAAGCCCATCACCATCTCCCCATCAGTTCAGCCCACAGTAACTAACTCTTCTCAGCTCTCCGCTGGGAACACAGCGCCGCCCCTTTGGGAGGTGGGTTTCAGGTTGCCGGGTCCCTCTCTGGGTTAGGCTCTCAGACATACCTTTGACCCAAAGCAAACTGTGAGTCTCCACCTAACTTCCTGTCAGTGGTTCAGTGAATTGTGTTGATTATTGACTTGCTTCTGGGGATGGATCTAAAAATGCAGGCACTGACTCTTCGGGTCAATCATAAAATTCTGAGTCCAAAATTCGGAGGCAATTTCATTGTTTACTGTGTATTCTGGCAGCGCGATCATCAGCAGCCTGATTGCTTTATGGATCCGTCTCTCTCCTGAGTAAACTCAAAATACGACTTAGTAAACTCACGTCCGCTTATTGAGCGTGTCAGAGCTGGCTGCCGTTCTTGTTCCTCCTGCTGGCCCACAGTCTTTGGCTTTTTGCATCAGAAGACAGTTTTGAAAGTGAGAATTTCCTCAGTGTTACTCCCTAGGCCTTCCTCAGCTCATTGTAATAAAATGGGTCATGTAGAAAGCACTGGAGAATAACTTACAATAAAAATCATTTCTATTCTTAAGTATATTTCATACTATAAGGAATGCGAAGTGGTGTGAGCCTAATTTATATGATCTAATAATTCATAACAAATTGGTTGTAAAAGTCATTTGGAAGCTGTTCCTGGGACGATGAAATATATAAATATTTATGCCCATTGGTTTTCATCTGCAAGTCACTCTCACTGCGACTTTCCCCATGTGGTCAGGGGAAGCGCCTGGAGTTCTGCGTTTGTCATTGGGGGTTAGGGTAACGAGGACGTGTGGGCAGTTCCAGGAGCATGGCCATAGCACGGGAGGCTGGATGGCTCATCTCAGTCTTACTTCCTCCCTGAACACTCACTTCTGAACCATTTTCAATGTTCATTTTGGTCTTTCTCAATTCTTAAAAAAGGAATGAGGCAGATTCTCTCTCCATTAAGGTTCTTTGCTAATTCTGTAGCCAGCAGCCCCCATATGACAGTTAAATGTCACTGGGAAGGAAGTAAATGCTCTCTGAGCAGTCTGTGTGTTGTCTTTCTCTGAGATGGGCCGGCCAAATGGGACACTTCCTGATGAGAGCGATGCCAGTGATGTCCGCTGCACCCCCACATTCTTCTCAATCGGCCTTTATAGTTCACTGATATTGTGCACAACAATTTTGCACCATGGGCCACACAGAGGGATTACCCGAGTGAGTGTAAAATGTTCTGGAAAACAAAGACATTTCAGAAGGGTAAAATGGAAAAATAAGAAAAGTGAGGACTTGGAGTGAAAGAAGTTTACTAACTAACCTAGAAACTGAAAATTTTAATTCTAGAGGCAAACCGGAAAATTATACTATACTAACATTTAACTGCATTATCGCTAAAATACTGCATGATAAAGAAGTTTTGTAAAAGAATGTTACCACGATGGAGTACCATCATGCACTTTTCTTTCCAAGAAATTGCCTGGTAGATTCTCACTGATGTAAATAATTCTCATGGTTATGTGCATTGAGTGGCTGGCATATATGCATCTAAGAGAGAAGTGCATACCTGTATTTCTTTTCAAAGACTTCTAACTTCATATTTTCAAACTGAGTTAGGACAATCTTATCACGGCCAATGAAAGCGTGGACTAGGTGCAGAGGATGCAGTCATGAAATGGCCTGTGAAATGCCACCCTCACAGATCTCGTGGCCTGGTGGGTTGAGGGTGGCAAACATGATATTAACAAACACCCCCAAATCACCATCATCAGTGCTTTAACAGGGAAGCGTAGGAAACACACAGGAGGGGGAACTTAAGGATTTCAGACATAGAAATGCATTCGATAGACACCTACATGACTAGGGTTGAGAGACCTATGGTCAGATCAAGGAACTCTAGAAATTTAGTATCACTAGAGGATTAGTGCAATGTGAGCAATGTGGCCAGAAATGATCCTGGAGAGTAAAGCAGAGGTCTTATCATAAAAGGCCATGTCAGCCAAATAATGGAGTTTAGGTTTGTCCTGAGAACCATTGTGGGGTGGAGCAAGAAGGGCTTCACACAGGGGGAGAGAAGATGAAAATGGAGGGATCGAATGGCAACAAGGTCTTTAGGTGGGGCAACTGCCTCTGTCATGGAACAAGTCAGACTCTGGAGAAAAACGATGAGTTTAGCTTTGTGTTTATGGAGTTTAAGGAGTTGGTGGGGCATTCGGTGGGCATACAGATTCCCAGGAAGTAGATGGCACTGTAGGGAACTGTGAGGGATCAAGTGTCTATGGGTGGGATCACACTGGAAAAGCTCAAAGAATTAGAAGAAAGGAGGTTTGCGGAAAGAACATCTAAGGGGTGAGAAGAGGAAACACAGTAGCCTGCAGAGAGAACTGAGAATGCAGGCAGAGAAGAGCAGGAACACTGGACAGTCTGTCCTCCCAGACATCAAGGAAGGTTTTTTGTTTGTTTTTTTGTTTTCAAGAGGCCTCTAGTATCTAATGCTGCTGAGAGCTAAGGGAGGACTGGGAAAGACTTGCTGGATTTTACAGTGGGAAAGTTATTGTGAGGAACAAAACCAGCGGTTGATGGGGGGCAGACTGCCATAAGTATGGGAGGTTGAGTAGACAGTAATAAAGTGGAGATAGTGATTACACAAAGTTTTTTGTTGCTGTTGTTATTAATCCCCACCCAAAGATATTTCTCCATTGATTCTCAGAGAAAATGGAAAGAGAAGAGAGACAGACAGAGAGACATCTATGACCAAGGCTAAGTATCAAGCCTGCAACCAAGATACTTGCCCTTAATCAGAATGAAACCTGGGACCCCTTTGGTCCATGAACTGGCACTCTAAACACTGAACCAAACCGGTCAGGACTACACAAAGTTCTCTTAAGAAGACAAAGGGGAGGAAATGGATAGATTGGGGGAAGAGGAAACTATGCCTGACAAAACTGGATATTTGAGTTTGTTATTCTTAGGTGGGATTGAACCATATAAATATAGACACAAGGAAATGATAGAGAAAGAGGTGAAGATACAAGAGAAGAGAAGAAATAGCAGATGGGAGGTGTCGTTGAAGAAGACCCCTTGGGAGACAGAATATGAGTGGGAGGAGAAGGAAGAGAAGGGAGAAGAGGAGGAAGTAGTAGCTGAGAGAAGAGCAAGATCTGGGGTGGCAGTAGGTAGGTCTGTAGTTGTTAGAAGGAAGCTCTGAGAGTTTCCTTGGAGAAGAGCTATCTGCAGAGACACTGGGGAGCAGATGTGCTTGGGGCACCGAGGAGGAAGTGACACCGGAAATTGCCTCTCTGGAAAACAGGGAGAAAACAATCAATAGGAAACATAGACTGCCAATATGAGCCCATCAATCTATCCTGGCACCAATCTGTGTTGTGTGATTTTTCTATCCTAGTCCACAGTTGGCAGATATAAAAACAGCCAGCCAGATGGGTCTGGAGGAAGGATACTTGAATTGTAATACTTTGTGAAAGAGTCTATGAGGTTTCTTCATGACCTGCAGAAACCACCCCCACAAGAATGTTCCAAATTGATTAAGTGACCTCAAAAAAGTACCTTTCCCCCGCAACACCCCGAGCCCAGGAAAGTGGGGGGAGATTGGCCAGTGTATATAGTTATTTTAATTACTGGGAAGATACAACTTCATGAATATGATAAGCATTAATTAAATAATTTCTGGGTTATACATAAAACCCTATGTGACTGTTCAGGATGATCAGTTACCCAAAAGTTGTTTAATTCTTCAGAAGATGCAAAATGAAAATCTAGACTACAAGGCTTACACACAGCTCTAGAAGGCTGTGACCACATCGAAGACTGATGCATCGTGAGTACTATGTAAAGAGTCCCCTCTCGGTACCTCTCCCCATTTCTTTTCATTGAACTCTTTACTGGGGGCCCTGTGTTCCAGGTGCTGTGGTCCTGACCCTCAGGGGGCTGCCCGTTGGGAAGACAGACATAAAAGCAAATGCTTACTACCCAGACTGATTAATGTGAGTGGTAGACTAAAGGGTTGAGAAGAGTGAAGGGGAGGCTAGTGGTTAATTCTGTTACTGGATTAGTAAAAAAAAATACCTACTTTCAATCCTGTGTACAAAAATACAATTTTTGGTAATCTTTGACTTGTGTCAACATAACAGAGCAAACATTTCATGAAAACGAAGGTTCTTCTTTTATTTAAAAAAAAAAATCCATTTTTCCCCGAGTTATATTCCTCCTTAATGTATGATGAACTGGATCCCATGGAATTTCCCATCTAACCTCCAAGGTGCTTGCCTTACTCTTCACAGATGTGTTTGGAAGGAAAGTCATGGAGGAAGTTGATCCCAAAGACATGGGTCCTGTACTGCTAAACTTCCTTTAGAGTCCGGGCTGCCTCAGCAGTAAATCCTTCTCAGGACAGACTTTTCTTTCTTTCGTTTTAAAAATTTCTTTATTGATTAAGGTATCACATATTTGTCCTCATCCCCCCATTCCCATCCCCAACCCCTCCCCCTGTTGTTCCTGGGAGTAAGGAGGAAAGGTCAAGCAAGAGACTTGTATGCATGCATATGAGCCTAATCAATGGACACAGACAACAGTGGGGTGGGGCATGAGTGTGTGTGTGGGGTAATGGAGGGATAAGGACATATGTAAAATAATAATAATAATAATAATAATAATAATAAAATAATAAAATAAAAAGAAATTGTGAGGTAACCAGAACCCCAAGAATGCCTGAGAACATGGGCACAGACTTTTTGGCTGGAGAACAGAAGCCCTATCTTTGTCCATGGTGATGCATCCGATCGCAGGACTTCTCCACGGGGTTATGAAAGGGTTCCTTCAAGCTGCCTTAGGAAACAACCAGTCATTCAAGAGCGCCCTGAATCCTCTTGTATCTGAGGGGGAGGGGGAGGAGTATTGTGGGGAGGAAGGGCAGTTATCAGAAATCGTGTTTTGGTGCCAGTTCTGCTAAGTATTGGCCATGCAAATGTAAGCCTCTCAGCTGCTCTTTGTGAAAGGAGTTGGCTGGGACTGGATGATGCCTTGGCATTTGGAAGAGTTTATTTTTATTAGAAAAATTAGACAGTTGGGACCAGGTGGCATGATGTGCTGGGTCGATACTCGCTAACAGGAGTTCCGCGCCTCTCTAGTGCATTGTTTAGTCGGGGAGGTCGTTACACTCACACTTGAAGTCCACACAGATGACTTGGCAATTGTTTTAATCGGTTCTCAATGAACTGTTAGCTGCTCCACTGGCATGCCAATGAAGCAAAAAGCATTCAAGAGCAGGTCCCAAGATTCCAGTTCTATATTTGTATCTTCTCATCCAAAAATCTGAATGGAAATTCATACATCCATATACTTTTTTCTGTATCCATTTTACCAGGATTTTCATTGAACATTTGTAGTAATTTTAAAAAAATTTATCTTTATTGTTGAAAGTATTACAGATATCTTCTTTGTCGCTCCCAACTGACCTCCTCCAACCCACACCCACCCTCCCAGGCCTTCACCATGTAGTGTTTAAGAAGTCCTAATTTTGACTTGCTGGAGCAGAGGAGAAGATATAATACAGAACCATAGAATCTTGAAACCGATGTTTATTTTAAAGAACATGCACCTTGACCCCTGATGGAACCTCTCAAACATGTGAACAAAGATATTCTTAGCAAGATTGTGGGTGACAGCAGAAAGTTAGAAGCAACTTTAATGCACATCAGTTGGACAAATAAATTGCAGCATACTCACATAACAAAATATCATATAGCAGGTAGGTGATGGATATGTATTGATATATGTAGCTCCAATTAGAACTCTAAACAATATATAATTAGAGCTACACATACCAACATATAAATAAATCTCAAAAACTTAATGTTGATTGGAAAAGCAAGTTGCAAAAGGGTATGTGCAGATAGACAACTTTTACATGGGGCTAAGAATCTAAAGAAAGGACCACAGTGTAGGTAAGTGTTAAACATTCTAGAGCCATGCACAGGAATGTGGCGGAAAAGGTCATGTTTAGGAGGGTGGTTAGAGGAGAACCAGGAAGGGCGGGTGGCAATCAGAGGAGAAAAGAAGCTAGAATCTGGGGAGAATCATCCACTTGTTCAAGGACACAAAACGGGCTCAGTGCTTTCCACCACTGAATGCTATCAGCAAATCAGCGCGCCTCTGTGAGTGTCTTTGTTCATTTGTTAAGCTCTTCTGCAAACACACAGTCACAGCCACTGGGATGTAACATGGTAAAGGACTTTCAAAGGTCATTTGATGGAATTCCATGCTCCATTTTCAGCTTTTCCTAACGTGGCTGAGGACCAATGACCCCATTCCTGTTAGAGACGAAGCATCGCAGCATCTCAAAGGGAAAGATATCTTCTTTGTCGCTCCCAACTGACCTCCTCCAACCCACACCCACCCTCTATCTCAAAGGGAAAGGAAGCCTCTCCGGGTGACACCCTCCTGGCCTCCAGGAAGACCTTTTGTGAGGGGCGGGAGGGAGAGCTGGACTAGTGGGGACTGGCTAGAGTTACAGGAAATATCGGTCATGCTCTGTTAACGTGATTGTTCTGTTCTGATTCAAGAAAGAGCATTCTGACCTGGCTGGGAGTTGTACGCCCCGGAACCTGGGAGTCAACCTTGAAATGCGGTCCATTCTCCTTATCCAAGAACCGCCTATCACCATGGAAAGATCAATAATCTTGTTGCCGAAGCAATGGTGTCCTGGAGGCACCCGCCCTTTGCAAGCCCAGCCTGCACTGTCTGTCATGCCCATGTCCCCCGTTTGCACACCCATTCTTGTTCCTTTTGGAGGGCACTGGGGATGCACAGTGAAGTGACGATTGAAATCAGAACCTGGAAGGTGGGGGCAGCTGGCGCCACAGTAGTGACCAGCGGGCAAGTCCCCGCCCTCAGAAAGCGCATTTTATTGAGAGAGGTGAGCCAGTGTAAATAAAAAGGATGATCACAAATAGAAATTAGCGCCTGGAAGTAACTGTTGAGAAGTAATGGAACAGGCGCCAGGAGGGAAAACATCAGGAGTTATCCTATGTACTTTATATGGGGTCTTGAGGAGAGGTGATTGAGATGAATCCTGAGGTTGAGGAGAACCAGCCATGGACAGCTGGGAAGAGAGAACAGCTGAGATGGGAAACGCAATTAAAAAGAAGGTGAGAGAATGACCAGCCTACGACCATGAACCAAGAAGGTCATGATTCAATCCCAGGTCAGGGGACTTGTTCTGTGGGCTCCATCCCCAGTGTGGGGCATGCAGGAGACAGCTGATCCATGATTCTCTTTCTTCATCGATGTTTCTATCTCTCTCCCTCTCCCGTCCTCTCTGAAATCAATAAAAATATGTTGTTATTTTGTTATGTTTTTAAAAAGGAAGGTAGGATATAGTGGCATCCAGAAGAGGGTAGCAGGAGCACGTGTTTATTTGACTAAAAGAATCCTTGCCCTCATCAAAATTAGAGGCAGTGACCAAAATTAGTGACCTTTTAAAGAGCAATTTTACATCCCTGAGTAGGTGACTGATTGTGGCATCACGTCTTTCCACCCACAGGGGACATAGCTCCTGTTCAGACAGACCAAGCTTCCCTGGGAGGAAACAGAATTTCAATGCAGCAACATCATAACCAGAATGAACAGCCTGATATGGGGGAAGGAATACACTTTCTTCTCACAGAGGCTTGAGAGGAAATGATTATACCAATCTAGTCTAGATGAACCTCTATCTGCCACAGAATACATATAGTCTGAAAGGAGCAGGACAAAATCTGCTTAGGAAGAGCAACGCACGGAGATGGCTGCTTGTGAAGTCCCCAATCAACAGTCCAAGAAAAAGCCATGCGGTCTCTTTACTTTGTCTGAAATCTGAACCGGGCAGCTACCTCCTCTCACACAAGGAGGGTTAAAATATAACCTGAGCCTGCCGATGTTTACTGTGATTTCACAAAAGGAAAGAATTAAAAGTAGCCCATCTGCTTTGGCTAATAGCATGTCAGACTGAAATAGAACCCTGATCTCCAGGAAGTATACATCCCTGACCAAAAAGAACATATTTATAGGCCAAGTTTGTTCAGGATCAGGGTCCTCTGGAGCTCGGATTGGGGACTATGAGTTTTGAAGAGATGGTGCTCTAGCTATCTGATCCTCTCGGATGCTATCTGTGATAACTCATAACTAAGTAATTGATGTTAGGTGCTAATGCTGAATCCTAAGTTAAATTCACAAATTAGTATGTGTGTAGTGTACATCAGAAAGAACTCATAGAAATCAGAAAAAAGGTCCAGTTAGAGGTAGGAAAGAAAAGCCAGGCAAGTTGATGTTTAAGGTAAACACGTATCCCTTAAGGTTTAAAAGTTTTTGGTCATGGCAAAGCATCTTGAGAAAGAACAATGCCGAAGGCATCACACTTACTGACTTCAAACTTACAAAGCTGTAGCGATGAAAACAAGGTTACTGGAATAAGAACAGACACACAGGTCAGTGGAACAGATTAGAGCTTAGAAATAAACCCATATATGGTCAGTTAATTTATGACAGAGGAGCCAAGCATACACACTGGAGAAAGGATAGTCTCATCAGTAAATGGTGTTGGCGAAATTGCACAGCCATAAGCAAAAGCATGAGACTGGACCATTATCTTACACCTCATACAAAAATTATCCAAAATGAACTAATGACTGAGTGTAAGACTGGAAACCATGAAACTCCAGAAGCAAACATAGACTGGAAGCTATTTGAGGTCAGACTCAATGATACTGTTTTGATTCTGACAAAAAGGCAACAGCAACAAAAGAAAATAAAAAACAACAAAAGGAAACCCAAGTGAGATTGCATCTCACTAAAAATATTCTGGGCAGCAAATGAAACCACCAACAAATAGAAAAGGCCACCTACTGAATGGGAAACATATTTGTAAACCATATACCTCATTGGGACTAATATCCAAAGTACATAAAGAACTCGCCGAAACTGGTTTGGCTCAGCTTGTGAGGACATGGGATCCCTCAGGCCTAGCTCTGCTCTCTGCACCCCATCCTGGCACCCCTTCCAGCTCCACACTGTGCCCCTTAGATTCTTCCAATGACAGCCCAGCCCAGGCCAGAGCCTTTTATTATTTTCTTAATCAGTTAAGGCCTAGGCTTGGAATTGTTTTCTGAAATTATTTTAAATATATATTTATATTGATTTCAGAGAGGAAGGAAGAAGGGAAAAGAGAGAGAAACATCAATGATGGGAGAGAATCATGGATCGGCTGCCTCCTGCATGTCCTCTCCTACCCCCCTCATTGGGGATGGAGCCCACAACCAGGGCCTGTGCCCTGACCGGGAATCGAACCGAGACCTCTTGGTTCAGAGGTGGACGCTCAGCCACTGGGCTCTGCGGCTGGTGTTCTCCTGAGACTCGAGCTGAGAAACTCAGGAGAAGCTGATCTGCTCTGTACCCTGGGCTGTGTGTGCGGACACCACGGCGTGCTTTGTGGGCACTGTCTCCTGAGTCCTCATTGTAACCCGAGGTGGAAGCGTATTGTTCCCATTTTCAGGGGAGGAAACTGAGGCTTAGAGATGCCAATTTGCCTAGGGCCACACAGTGGACAAGGGGAATTGAGATTTTCAAGATTCCTCGGAATGTAACACTTGTACTCTTAATAACTAGAAAAAAAACGGTACAAAATGAAATTCATAATAATACATCACATACTGAAAATTAGCACAAAGAAACGCATAGATTAACTGATGATGGCACTGAAAAATGGCTGTTATTATGGAACTCTCTGTTGTATAATTGGGTAGAATTTAATTTCTCTGTTGTACATTTTTCCTCTTCACCTCCAAAAGTCTTGTGTATTCATAATATTTATACTAGCGTATCAGAGCATATTTAAGAGTTGTTTTTGTAATTCTAAAGCAATTTATTTTAACAGGAGAACCCATAAAAACTAGGAAAACATAGAAAATAATCCACATCTTATTAGATTTTAAAGGCCTTAAATAAAACATATGAAAAGGGCTTACAAGTTCTCATATTCAACTGATATGTATAAGAAATCAAAACCATTCAGATTTTTAAATCTATGCTTCTCATGTAAGGTCTCAGGACCCAAAACCAAGTCATCTCTTCTTTAAGTGCAATTTATAAAGCGACCAAAAGATAGACTTTCTCATTTTTAAGTTCACATCAAAGCATCCAATCGAATATCTTTTGACTTAAGAGACACTGCCCTGAATGATGTTTGATGCTTTTAGTGTAACTTGAAACACATGTAAAACACACATGCGCCCATCTACCTGGAAAACACCAGAATCGCCACTCGGGTACTAGCCTGGCTGAGGGCAGAACTCTACCTGGAAGTCTTTGTGAAGAAAAATAAAACTTTTCTTCAGTAAAAGAATCATCTAAAGGAATCCTGGCCTCAAGTTTATACTCACTGTCATGAATAGATTGTGAAATAGTAGGTAATTCACTTAACAGACATAGAGAATCAGAGAAAGTACTTCTAGCACATTACAAATAAAAATGAAGACAATAAATGGTAAATATTTTACCAGCCCATAGTGAACTAGGGAAAATAATTTCCCAACTTGGAAAAATGATGAACTCAGTTAAGGATCCAACTTTACCAAGAGGTTATAAATCTATAAACTTGTGAAGGGTACCAAATCAGTGATTCAAAACCATCTGCACTAATTCTTGGACATTTAGCCTGGCCAGCGTGGCTCAGTGGTTGAGTGTAGACCTATGAACCAAGAGGTCACAGTTCAATTCCTGGTCGGCACATGCTTGGGTTGTGGGCTCGATACCCAGAGTAGGGTGTGCAAGAGGCAGCTGATCAATGATTCTTTCTCATCATTGATGTTTCTCTCTCCCTCTCCCTTCCTCTCTGAAATCAATAAAATATATTTTAAAAAATACTTGGGCATTTGTTATATGTTTATCTAGTCCACTTCCTAGTGAAGCTCTTTCAGGGCTCCTGAGAAGTAGTAAAATCAGAGCATGGGTCACCTTTTGAAAACTCTTAGCTTTGAGCAAACCACTTAAAGTTTCTGAGTCTCAGCTGCTTGTATTTGTAGTCTAGGGCAGTGGTCGTCAACCTTTCAGACCTCACGAACCACCAGTGGCCTGCCGACCAAGGGGGTAACATTATTCACCCTCTCCCCTCCCAGAAGGCCGGTGGGGGACAGAGTCATGGGCTTCGAAGCAGCACAAACCAAACCAGGTGCAGATTTCCCTACACATGTGAGGCCCTGGGTAAGTTCTGCCTGAGCCTCATTTTCCTCATCTCTACACGTAGATATCAAACCTATTCACACATCATTAGGATTAGAGAAAATTTATGTAAGTATTCAGGACTTTCTAAGCTTTCAATGAGTGGTAGCTACCTTTGCTTGTGAACAAACTCATTTGGCTTGACTGTTTCTTCAAATACCGTGTCGTTTCTTACTGACGTGACTACGTCATAGCTTCTCCACTAGCCTGTCCATATGAACATATTTTCTTTTGCATCAAGAGGAGACTTGTTGTGAAATATGTCATGAGACTATGGCATTAGCCAACCTCCCAATAATGATATCTCTTAAGTTTTTTCTCCTCTAAGCATTCTAGTCTGCGTGCTGCCAGAAGTGTTAAATCTAGTCAATAATTCTTTTATTTACTCATTCAGCAAACACCCACTGAAGGTTGACTATGTGAGATCTGTGCCAGAAGTTGTATTGCAGAAGGAATTAGCCTATATATTTCATCACAGATGGTTTCATTACATATTATAAGTTATTTGGATAAATTACTGTAGCAATATAGAAAACAGATGATATTATAATTTATGTAAATTGTAATGGGAATTAAGAATGACTTTTGGCAACATGTTACATATTGTCTAGGAAATCATATACAACTCCTTTCCCTAAGGGTTACTAAATAAATTAAATAAATCCTCTGAGGATTAACCAAGGAACAGTATTTAAAAATAGAAACCACTTTTATAATGGTCATATAAGTGATCCAATATTGAATTATCTTTCAGAGTAGGTTCTTAATGACATTAAAACCAGAATAATTTTTACAACTGGAATTAAGAAATTGTTCTGTTTTTACTTTATTTCCTTTAACAATCATAAGCCATCATCTATTTCTACTAACAGAAAAACAATGGAATTTCACCCCCCCACACACACACACAAACACATACATACATATGTATATAATATATGATGCTCTAAAATAGTGTTCCCAAACTTTTGACATATGTGTACCCCTTCTATAATTTTCATAATGCTGAGTACCCCTCATACTCATGAGAACCTAGAATTAGGTGCAGCTAAGCACAGTGCAGTGCATATCCCCACCAAACTTTGGTGCAACACGTACACCCCCACCAAACTCTTCCCGTAACCCTGGGGGTACACGTACCACACTTTGGGAAACACTGCTCTAAAACATTTCCTTTCGTCATTATAAGCACACTCCATTTCCTATTATCATCATCAACGTAATCCACTCTAAAGTAACCGAATACCTCCAATGTGCAGTAATTACAAACTGAGTGACGAGAATAATGACTACGTATAGCAGGGATCAGCAGACCACTGCTTTTGGACCAAGTCTGGCCCACCACCTACTCTTGTAAATAAGTTTTATCAGAATACAACAATCTGGTCCATTTGTTTACATATAAATTAAGGCTGTTTTCCAGATGCGCTGGCAGAGTTAAGTGGTTATGATACAGACCATACGGCTTATAAAGCTTACAATATTTTCTAACCATTCATTTATAGAAAAGGCTTGCCAAACCCTGCTTTAGAGTTGAGGCAGTAAAGAATTTCTACATCCATGTTGAGTATCAACACAAACATTAAGAAGGAACTGAGAGAGTTTGCTGCAATTCCACTCCCTTTTGGCTTATGCGCCAGGCTTAGCAGACGCACCTAGGTGTATAAAAGCCAACCATCTGGGTAGACAAGTTCCCTGTGAGCTCAGTCCTGGCCTGGCTGCTGGCCCACCTGGGTCACAAAAAGTCCGGTGTCCCCAGCCACCAGGCGAATGCTGCTGAATGTGTACCCGCCCTTCTCCAGAGCGGGGGACCCAGCTTGCCTCTCATGTCTGCTGCTCTCATGGCATCCCCTGTCTGTGCCCATCGCCTCACTGAGTGGCAATGGCACTGCGGTTACCGGGCCGGCCCGTCTTACCTGCGTGCTGCTCCTGGATCCGCACCTGCAGGTACATGAAGAGGAGCAGCCCGGCCACCCCGAACATCAGCACCGAGAGGAAGACCCCCTGGGGTCGCATGGCCCTCAGATGGCGGCGCTCCTCCTCCCCGCTGCAGCCTGCATGGTGTCCGTCCCGAGCTGCAGCCGCCTCTTCTCTGGAGCGCTTGTCTGGGGAAATGACCTGCAATGATCAACACCCACATGTGACTTTGTGGTGACACTTCTCCCCAAGCACGCTGTGTCTGTGCGTTGTCCACGCTGGAGGATTAGAGAGAGGTCTCTGCGCTGGGGACAGGAGCCACGGGGCTCCAGCGGGGCCTGCTCCAGGGTCTGCGTGCTCTTAGCCATGACCTACTGCCCGCAGCTCATGAGGAGCACCCCAGCACGTAGTGGGGCAGCGTGGCCAGTCACAGGCCTCTTCTACCGAGAGGAATGCAGGGTGCGGGCCACCTGACATCTACCTCCACCGTGAATGGATTGCGTTTCCAAAGACATGCCAGGGAATAAAGGGGAAACCCTCATGTCTCAGAGATATATGAAACTCAGACATACAGTCAATGACAGTTTCCTTCTCATGCCCAAGTAATAGATTTCTACAGCTTACAGGGCATGTTTAATATCACCTAAGGGCATAGAGGGGTAAATATGAAAAGGTCAGCCTGGCCAGTGGTTGGCGTTGACCTATGAACTAGCAGGGCATGGTTCCATTCCCAGTCAGGGCACATCACAGGTCTGGGTTGTGGGCTCATCCCCAGTGTTTCATCAATGTTTCTCTCTCTCTCTCCCTCTCTCTCCCTTCCTCTCTCTAAAATCAATAAAAATATATTTAAAAAAAATAAAAGGCCAGAGTTCAGGGATGTCTTTCATAATAACATGAGAATAGACATAGACCACAGGTGATAGACATAGACCACAGGAATAAACGCTTATTTTATTTAAAAATATTGAAATGACTTTGTTTTAGAATACTTTCATTTAGTGTAGTCTCAACTTAAAAAAAAAAAAAAGTTGTGCCCACTTTTGAGAATCTAATGAAAATGTAAACATCTCCTTAGGAACAATAAGCACACGCACACCATCCTGTATCAGATACCAGTTTTCCCTGGCGGAAACCTGAGTTCAGAAGCCCTGTGAACTGCCAAGCAAACATGAGCTCACCAGTTTGCCTGGTTAATGAGGCCAAGGTCGTGGCTTTGCCTCTAAGGCTGGCCAAAGCCCTGGGCGCTGCTGCTTGGCACAGACCACACCCTCTTTGGAAGAGAAGCCTAGCCACGTTTTCCTTAATGGGAAGACTCAGCACAGCTCACGCTGCTGGGTTAAAATTCTTCTCTTTCTCCCCCCATGCCTTCCATCATCCCTCCAAAGCTTCGGGGGACACTGACAGCCTTCTAAAGAGGTGTCAGGCAAAGGAAAAACCACTGTGGGGAACTGCTAGGCTGGTGGAAGGATAATAGTTAGCTATTCTTGGCAAAACCAATTGTCACACAAACGCCAGCCCTTCAAGGTTATGTCTGAGGTCAGAAGTGGGAGTGAATGTCTGGGAACAATCTAATCTCCTGATTAGAAAAAACAACAAATTCACCGGCCAAAGGAGGCACATCACAAGCACATTTCCTTCGTATTTTCCACGGAAGGCTCTGGAGGAGCAGTGGCTATTCACATCACCGGGAGCTTTCTGGAATCCACTCAGTTCCCCTCGCATGGGGCCGTGGCACACACTTCCGCAAGTGCTTTCCACAATGCCAAGCATCTCTTGATATGGGCAGTAGGGGAAGCTCATAACATACATAAGTAGAAGAAAAAACACAGCTGGTTTGATAAGAGATATTTTGCTCTTATCGTGATTCTCGACTAAAGCATTATGGGCTTTCCAAGCTCATGGGACGAGAATCGATTCCTGAGGGAGATGTGCCATTGGAGATTCCAGGCCTGACTCCCTCAAGGGGAGCTTGGATGAAGTCTGCCCTCTCTCTGCCTGATGCTCATGCTAAACAATGGCCAGCTAATCCCTGGGCACACTGAACATTCAGGCAGGAGGAAGTTAAACAAAACCCACCACTAAGGAAAAAATAGCTGTTTGCAAGAAGAAAGAGACTTTTACAATCTGTCTACGTAATTAACACTTATCCCAGAGGAGAGAGAGTAAAAGAAAACATGTAAATCAGAACAGAGCCACAGACCTGGGGGAGGGTGGGTGTGAAAGCTGAAAGCAGTCCTGGGCAGGGGGAGGGGGTGTTGGATAGGGGCAGGGGGTTGCAGAAGGGGGTTACCTAGGATGTTGGGAGAGAAGTAAGAACTCGCCCTTCCTTCCTGCAGAAGCTGTGGCCACCCCCTGACTCAGCCTCCTGGGCAAGCAGGCAATAGAAAACCCCTGAGTGCTATCCTGGCAGATGTGAGTGGGACTGAATGATTACACCCACAAGGCAGAAAGGCAATCAGGGTGGAACGGAGAGGTCCTTTAGATTTCCTCCCTCTCAGTCCATGCACCCGACCTTGGCATTAGGAGGGCAGTGGCTCTCATTAAACAAAAGTGAGGCAGCAAGAGCAGTAGCACTGCTTTAGGCAAATGTGAAGGTTTTGGGAAAACACACCTATTGCGAGAGCGTACCGCTACCTCCCAGCCTGCGGAAAGGTGCAGACTATCGGAGATGGGGTGACTTGGAATAATGCTATTTCATGTACAAGCACTAGCTTAGTCCTAACCTCCACATTGAGAAATATGGACGATTAAATTACTGAAAAAGAAAAGGGTCTGTATGACTGTTAAAAAGTACGTATTTGTTGTTTCTTGCATTTCCTATTGATTTACCCCCAACATTTACAGAAAGAAATAGAAAAACAGCTGTCCCACTCTGTTATCTCTTTCCCAACACTTTATCAATTATTATTTCTGAGATGGGCAACATAACTGATCCTCAAGGAAATTCAAATAAAACCACAGCGAGATATTACCTCCTGCCTATCAAAATGGCTATTCCCAGAAGGACAGGAAATGACCCACGCTGGAGCGGAAGTGAGGAAAGGGAGTCCTTGTACACTGTTTGTGGGAAGATAAGTTGGTGCGGCTGCTATGGAAAATAGGATGAAGGATCCTCAAAAATTTAAAAATATAACTACCACATCCCCCAGCAAGCCCACTTCGGGGAGTTTGCCTGAAAGAAACAAAAATACAATGTTGAAGAGATCTGGACGCCTCGTTGATAGTCGCCAAGGCGTGGAAGCAACCTGAGGGTCAGATAAATTGACAGATAAGTGGATCAAGAAGTTGTGGTCTGTCTCTATCTATCGATGTGCCTATCTATGATCTGTGTAGAGAGAAGAGAATATGATTCAGCCACACAAAAAAGAAGGAAATCCTGCCATTTGGGAGAGCATGCATGGACCTTGATTTACCAGCTAGAGTCTTCAACAAAAACGTGTGATAGACTCAAACTCATGAAATTGTTTGGGACAATTTACAAAGAGGTGACCAGGGTTTGGAGAAACCAACAAGGGACAGAGCAGTGTTCCCAAGGGTAAGTAACAGCAACCACTCCTAGAAGAGAAGACAGGAAGTAGGAGGCTAAGCCTGGAGCACTAGAAGGGCTGGAGGAGAAGGAGGGCTGATAGGAGCTGTAGCCTATTGCCCAGGGACACAGACACCATCCCATCCTCCCTTCCCCTCTGTCCTTAGATTTCCCGTCAGTGACTCCCATTCAGCAAAAACAGCCAAAAGCCCAATGGCAGCACATGCCGTGACCTCCTCCGTCCTACAGAAAGGGCAGGGATGGCTGGTTTCAAGCTCAGCTTGTGTTCTCTATTTTCTAAGATAATATTCTCCCCTTCAAATAATAAAATTATTCTTCCTTCCAAAGTCTTAATGTTATGCTTTCCATATCTAGCACTGAAATCTACCTGGAATTTATTTGTGTGTACATTACAAGCTATTTATTCCTTCTGGATAGCTATTGTCCAACTCTATTAAGTAGTTGGATTTTTCTTTGGAAAGTGTTGTGCACACATAAATATTTTAAAAAGTGTAATTTCTATCAACCATAATTAAATTAAATTGGGATATGTAGTCTACTGGTACTTAGTCAAGTATGGACAGTGTTTTATTTTAAAAACAAACAAACACCTAGATAGTACCCATCTTATTTAGTTATTATAAATGTGTTTTTAGCCATAAAACAATAAATCTTGACTGAATTACTTTTAATTGAGTAAGGAATGTGACCTTTACTTACTATTTATTACATTGTTATTATTTTAGAAGTTAAATAACCCTATTTTGATTTATTTTGTTATAGACTAATTCCTATAAGCAATTTCTATATATTTCTACCTAATCCTCAAAAAAATGCAAATGTTTTTAAACATGTTTTTTAAATGTATAAACTTTTATTTTGAAAATCTTTTAGACTCACGAAAGAGTTGCAAAAATAGTACAGAGACCCTGTGTACGCTTAATCCAGCTTTCTCCACTGATAACCTTTTACATAACCAAGGACAATTTATTAAGACCAGAAACTTGACGTAGTGTATGTGGAAGGCAGAGTAATGCATCCTGCCCCTCCCCCGCCAAAAGGTTCATCTAACCATTGGTGCCTGTGACTACCTTCCCTGCCATGGCAATGGGAATTAGAGCTGCAGATGAAATGAAGGTTTTGCTAACAGCTGACATGGGAGATTATTCTGGATTACCTGGGCGACCCCAATGTTACTATAAGGGTCCTTAAAAGTGGCTGAGGCAAGCCATAGGGGTCCAGGGATGTGACCTGGGAAGGACTTGCTCTTGTTGGCTCTGGAGCTGATGGAGATAGAGAAAGGGAACCATGAGCCAAGGACTTCAGGTGCCTCCAGAAGCTAGAAAGACAAGGACAGAGCCTACCTGGAGCCCACGAGAAAGAATGAGGACCTGCTGCCCAGCTGGCATGGCTCAGTGGTTGAGCTTCGACCTACTAACCAGGAGGTCACGGTTTGATTCCTGGTCAGGGCGCAGCCCAGGTTACTGGCTCGATCCCAGTAGGGAGTGTGTGGGAGGCAGCGATCCATGATTTTCTCTCCTTGTTGATGTTTCTATCTTTCTCTTCCTTCCTCTCTGAGATCATTGAAAATACATTAAAAAAAAAAAGAAAGAATGAGGATCTGCTGATAGCTTGATTTTAGCCTGTGTCAGACTTCTGACTCAGAGAAGTGTAAGAGAAAACATTTGAGCTGTTAAAACCACTGAATTTGTTATGATTTGTTGTGGCAGCAAAGAAAACTAATATCGTACAATACTATTACAAAGGAACATTTAAGAAAAGAGAGTTTGTCATATTGCTATGAACAGGTAAGAATAATGCTGATCTTTTCAAATATTATCCACGTGGTTTCTCACGTACAGTGTTCCTTGTTCTATTACTGAAATAGCTCAACCAGTAGATGTATTTCACCATACAGGAGAGAAAGCCACTTTCCTTTGCCAGACACTAATTTATAGGTGCTTCCTTACACATGCTGTTGCTTTGCTTTCCTGTATAATTTATTGAACAGGTACCTTTTCCTGTTAGCTGTTATAATGAAGTTAGTTATAATTAAAATTTTTTAACAAGACAAGGCTTTGCCCTTATAATCTTTGATTTAGAAAAAGTTTTAAACTCTCATTTTACATTGTAGTGTTTAAGGTAGAGTCATTAAAGAAAAACAAAAATAGATCTTCAAAGACAGCCTAAGACTAGAAGCAAGGCCCTCTGGAAACATTGGTTTGTATTGGAAAAAGGAAAAGAAACACCCAGAGATTATTGTCCAATGGATTGCTCATCTCAACCCTCATTTTTACTTGCTTTGCATTGTACAATTTTAAAGTGTTAAAAGATTCCGATGTGTTACAGTAGGATGATACAACACCGTTGACTTTACTCTTGTTTAAGCAATTGTAAGAATCTGTAACATGCATTACCCACCAGCCAGGAGTCACCAGGATCACAATGAGTAACACGTCAGTACTCAACATGAATTCTGTTTTATTTAAGGGACCTGGGAAGACAGCGAGAGTCCTTTTTGGGGTCCTGGGATAAGCCATGGCAACATAGGAAAATGGTAAGTTGCATCCTCACATCTAAGAGGACTCGAAGGTGTCATCAGCAGAGATTATATCACAGGAAGTGAGGGGGCTGACGAGTAGAGTGAAATGACCGAGTGTTAGTTGTTGTAGAATCAATACTGTAACCGAGGAAGGGCTGGATTACGGATGCTCCCAGCCGTGACTGGGATGAACTGGAGTCTGCAGGTTACAAGCAGGAATGAGAGGCTATGCAGGTGGATGCTGCACCCTCTGCCTCCTTGACATCTGTTTTGCTCCTCTCAAAGGAAGCCACCCATTTTCAACAGCTTGCCCCCCCTCCAGCCCCCTCCAGAACGCCCAGATCTGTCCCCAGCCTCACAGGCCCTCTGCTCTGTGTGTTTTGTAAGGACACTTGTCCCTGGATGTGGGGCCCTCTCCGATAATCCAGGATGCACTTCTCTCTAGATCCTTAACTGCTGATTACATCAGCAGAGACCCTGTCTCCATCCAGGAGGCTCACAGGTCCCAGGAGGGAGGCCTGGACAGATCTGACTGGGGATCATTATGCCACCCATCACACCAGGCAGCCCAGGCTCCTCTGGTGACAGGGATTGCTTCAACGGTGATGGAATCAGAACAAAACCTGGAGCTTTGGTCCTGGGAAGGATGTTTACTCTCCCAGGCCAGTGGTCAGCAAACTCATCCGTCCACAGAGCCAAATATCAACAGGACAACGATTGACATTTCTTTGGAGAGCCACATTTTTTTAAACTTAAACTTCTTCTAATGCCACTTCTTCAAAATAGACTCACCCAGGCCGTGGTGTTTTGTGGAAGAGCCACACTCAAGGGGCCAAAGAGCCGCATGTGGCTCGCGAGCTGTGGTTGGCGGACCGTGGTCCCAGAGGATGTGAGTGAGAAGGCACACAGTTCACTCTGTGGCTAGGAGCCGCTGGCTGCCCTGAGGAAGGCTGCCTACAGACCAGGCAGTGCAGAGCGGGCATAGAGAACACAGAGTGGGCACAGGGAGGACAGAGCAGGCACAGTGGAGGGTCCAGGAAGAAAGGAAAGGCTGGTCCTGACTGTGTACCCCTGCTTCTGAGTTGGTCATTTAGAAAAGCCAATGTTTCCTTTATTTTTCTATCTATCACTCAGCAATTATAAGGTGAGTAAGAGAGCTAAGGAATGAGATCTATGTGGGCTGCAGCAATGTTGGCAGGATAATCAGAAATAAATGAAGTAATCATAACATTTATTGAGCAGTTATTACATCCTGGGGGCTATGTAAGCATTTCACATTGATTGTTCCATTTAATTCCCACAGCAACACTGCCATCTCCCCCGGTGAACAGTCCACAGGGCCGGCTCACAGAACCACAGAGTCCGAAGCAGAGCCCAGTGAATGCCCAGGTGAGAGGTGCAGGAGAGGCGGGCCACAGAGTGCCCTGGCAGGAGCCTAATCAGACTCTGTGTGTCTTGTGGGCACAGGAAACCACAGGCAGGTCGGAAGGGAGCGGAGTGGTCAGGCTTGCATTTTGGGGGGTCACGAGGCTTGAAGGCTGGACTGAAAGGAAGACCAGAGGCAGTCAGGGAGAGAAAGGAAAGCCATTGGGCGGCCAATCCTCAGAGCAGAGATGGGACCAGATCAGACGCCCATACAGCAATCTGTCTGTTCTTTGTGTGTGCACATCCTCTTGTCTTTATTCCTAGAGGCAGCTTATGGTAGTGTACGCTAAGGATGTAGTTACTTTTCACACATTATCTAACACCTGCATGCCTACTGTGCTTAATATAAAGACTCAGGAGCCTGAGGGCCTGGCTTCAAATCACAGCTTGACAGCTAACTAGTTTTGTGACACAGATTCATATGCAGCCTCTGTGTGCCTCAGTTTCCTCACATCTGAGCTGGGGATAAAAAAATACATATCATGTGAGGGTGCTGGGAGGTACGTTAATACGTGAACAATACTTGGCCCACAGAAGTTCTCTACAATATTGAAATGTCAATATCTTTATATTCCAGATGACAGCTGCAGGACGGTAGTTCATCACTAAGTATTGGTTGACAGATCGGCCAGTTTTACTTCAAACTGCAGTCTATTTTTACTGGTAGAGGTTTATTCTTTCAATTCAAGCCAAGTCAATCCAATCAATAAACATCCATTAAGCCAGAATGTGACCCAGGCCCTGTGCCAGACACTGTAGGCAAATGAGCAAGGTTTCAACTCTGTTCTTTTTTTTTTTTAAAAAAATATATTTTATTGATTTTTTACAGAGAGGAAGAGAGAGGGATAGAGTTAGAAACATCGATGAGAGATACTCATCAATCAGCTGCCTCTTGCACACCCCCTACTGGGGATGTGCCCGCAACCAACGTACATGCCCTTGACCGGAATCGAACCTGGGACCTTTCAGTCCGCAGGCCGACGCTCTATCCACTGAGCCAAACCGGTTTTGGCTCAACTCTGTTCTTCATCAGAGAATGTCTGAGTATCTTTCCTCAAAACCTGCACAGGTTGTTCTAGTAGAGCCTTCTAGAACAATTCATAACAAATCTGTTCTCTCATCTGCAATTATTTTCCAATTCTTGAAGACAATTATCCTTACTTCTTCTTCTTTTTTTTTTTTTTCTTTACTCCAGGAAACAATAAATATACAAAATTCCTCCAGCGTTTCTTAGGGGACCTGGCTTAGGAAACTCCGGTCAGTCTAATCACCTCCTCCACACACATTCCCCTTTGTTCGTGCTTTTCTTTAAGTGCAGAGCTAAGGAGCAGACACAAGGACCCAGGCATGACCGAACGGGGGACAGTGTTGTGAGAATCAGCACCATTACAATCATGGCTGCACCTGAGTGCGTCTCCGGAAAGAGTGGGAGAATGAAGCAGGTTACAGGCTGGAGCCCCTGGGGCTTCCGTCTGTCCCAACAACAGCGAGAGAGAATGTCCTTCTTACAAAATTGGAAGCAATAGATTGTGGACAGGAAACATATCACAAAGAAAATGCAATTAAGAACCTGAGATAGAATATTAGTGCAGGGCGGGCTATCATTGATCTATGCTCAACAAATTGTCAAAATAAGTTTTCAAATAAGTATTTTTATGGTGAGACAATAAAACACAGGTTGTTTTATTAGTACTATTGTTATTGGTTGTTACATCGATAAAGTGTCTTTTATATGTTGTCACCTATATATTGCTTTATTCTAAATTCCCTCTCTGCATATCACAATAATGATGAAATCCTTATAAAGAGATTATGTTTATAGAATATCAGATTCCTTATACTAGACATATTGGGTAGTAATTTTTGTTAATGATTAACTAGACAGTCGATACCTATAAGGAAGCTTGTTTTTGTTTCTTACCCCTCATTATCTGTTGTCTAGACATCTGATGTGCTGCTCTTGTATAATGTCTCTTATAGAATGGTGATGCTACTTCCCATGGAATAGTAACACTCCATGGCTCACAGGAAACCCTACAAGACACTAGAAATGCATATATATTCCATGTGATGTGTGTCTTACAGACAGTGGTGTTTGTGAGCCAAGTACTCATGGCTGGCTTTGAGCAATCACATGCAAATATGTACTAAATCCTCCCCGAGCTCCCTGTCTCTCCTCTTGTTTCACATTCCAGCCCTTTTGTGCATAGTCTGTGCACATTTAATAGAAAAATAACATGAACTGAAATGGAAAAGGTGATAACCTACATATCTTGGTTTAAAAAGAAAAAATAAAGTAAATCTGCAAAGATGTCTACTGACAAAAGAACCATACAGTAAGCTCTTAAGGCATTTTCAAAGAACACACCACAAAGACAGTGCTCATATTACAATATCAAAGTAACTGCCTACAGTAGTTATTGAAATAAGTAGAGATATATTTGGAAGCTTGAAATGCTGGCAACAAAGGAAAGCAGGAATAATTCATAACCCTGAATATCAACATTCTGTATAATAGCAGGAAGTACAACAAAGCATGTAAAAAATATTGTGAAACCTCAAGGAGTCTACACAATTATAAATAGTTAGTGATGCTTTTAATGATGTTGTGGTATTGGTTAATTTCAATTAATTTAATTAACTAATCCATGAAGATGATTTCTAGTTAAATGAAGTCAGATGGAATTCAAATTCCTCTAAAATAAAGAAACAAAAATATATACACATATTTACAAAACTATAGAGAAGGGAAGAGGAGAGATTATTAAAAGAGAGTAAGGAGATGGTAAAGTTTTAGAAGATGACATGCATGCAGAGGAGTGATGGCCTATTTAAAAGCTGAAGGTCAAAAAATTATGAAATGAAAGTGTTTCTATAGATGCCAACAAGATGCAAGACACCGTGTGCTGCAGAGCCCAGGAAGGGTCTCCTCGTTCCTCCAGAAGAGGGAGGCAAGTGAGGACCCAACAGGTGGCCAGAGAGAAGCAGGGCAGAAAACAAAAATGAAAAATAATGAAATAAAGAAAGAGTTCAAGAGAACCATACCTTAATCCTTAGATAAGAGAGAAAACAGGTTCTATCAAAGCAGGCTGGAACCCTATCTATATATATAAAAGCCTAAGTCACAGGTGGACCAGTCAGTAGCTATGATGCACAGTGACCACTAGGAGGCAGTTGCTCAATGCAGGAGCTGCTGAGCTGCAGTGACTTGGCAGTTGCATTTCTCAGGTGACCACCCAGAACCAGAGAGGAGGGAGCCTGATTCCAGGGAGTATCACCCTCTTGTGATCTGGGACTCCTTGGGGGATGTCAGAGAGCTGGTTTCAGCCCTATCCTGACAGCCCAGGCCAAGGGACTCCACTAGTGCACAAATCCATGCACCGGGCATCTAGTGTTTAATAAAAAAAGTCAGAGAGGGGAAAAAAGAGCTAGAAGATAAGGTGACTTCTCAGAAGATAGAGAAAAAAGATGGATGGAAAATTGGACAAGGAAAATAAATTCAAGACATAGGATTCATCAAGGAGATTCAAAATCTGAATAATAGAAATTTCCAGCAGACAGAAATAAGAAAGCAAAAGGGAGAAAACTATTAGTGATATTATTTCAGAAAATTTCAGAGAGCTGAGGGACATGATTTCCATATTAAAAGAGGACACTGGGTACTGAGCACATTGGCTAGGAAATAAAGGGATATCATATTGCCATTTCAGAACATTAGACACGGAGAAAAGATTCCTGCTGTTGTCAGAGAGAAACAACCAGAACCTTTCTAGAGGATCAAGTATCAGAATGACATCAGACTTGTCAATAGCAACCCTGGAATCTAAAATAAAGCCATGGAACAAGAATGACTTCAATATTCTCAAGTGAAGTCATTGGAATCACTTGAATTACTAACATCACTTAAAACTCTATTATTTTCTACCCAAGTCTCAACCAAGGGTGTTCGTAGAATAAGTATTTTCAGATAAGTTCTCAAAAAAAAATTTACCTCCCAGAAAGCTACAGAAGGTCCTGGCAAAGCAAGGGAATAAGAAAAAGGGGAAGAAATAAGATATAGAAAACAACAGGTCCAGCAGAGGGGGAGATAAGAGGAATTTCTGGATGGTAGTGAAGGATGGACCTGTCGAACAGGTTTCCAGGGCAAGCAGTTCAGGCTGGAGCTCAGAGGCTTGGGAGAAACTTTTCGGAAAGATAAAACTGTTGGCTGGCTGATTCCTCTAATCGTCCAGAGAGGGTATTCAGACAATGATGAAGAGTTTGCCTGAGTCCGTGAAAACAACCTAAACATCAAGCAAATGGAAGAGTGTGATACTATTAACTTCAGGGAAAATAGAAAATTCAGGAGAGGAAAAAGTAACTGAAATGGCATGGCCATGCTGAGGATAGCATTTGCACTGCCATGATTACGAAAACGCTGACTATGCATTTAAACACGATGCTCTCACTATTTTGGGAGGGTTGAAGGGTTGGGATTAACAAGGACATATGTGTGTGGTAAGATAAGGAAGGAAAAGGACTGAATTCTCTTCTTTTGTGGTGGAAAATCGATAAATGCATAGAAACTAAAATATCAAGTCCCAAAATGTGGCTATTATTTAGAGACAGGGTCAATACACACCAAAATATGGAAGATCGGATGACTCCTAACAGGAAGAGCCAGAATCCAAACTTGGTTTTGCCTATTTCTAAACTCCATTCTTTCCACTGACCTTCAGTGTACTGCTCACATGAAACCTACCCACATTGTGAAATCCATTATTTATTCTTTTTTACGAGTTACCAAAAGTCAGAGCTAAGTAAACCGATACCTTAAGAAGACTATAAAATGCTATTTGTCTTAAGAAAACATTCTATTTTCCAACACTGACATCATGACATAATTTATCTGTCACGAGGGAATCACCAAGTGGACACTGCAATGTCTGATGAGCTGTCACGTGGTCCTCCAGCAGGCACCGAGAGCTTCCTTTCCTGTGGTTATTTCCTTCCTGCCATTGCGAAGGTTACCTTCTGAGTTCCTGATCCCTTCCTGCCAGTGGCCTGTTGACGATCTGAAAGGGCTCCCATCCTGGCTCCGATGGTGCTCTTTGCCTGTTCAACCTTAACAGCTTCTCCCATTTCTCTTTTTTCCCCTCGGAGTCTTGACTTTATCTTCTCTGCTCAGTCACCCATAAAGTGACCTAACTTTTGAAAATTTAAAAATTTAACCCATGTTCTAGTTTCAATCACTCACCAGTGCTGGTCTCATTTCTAAAGGCCTAATGGACATTCCCACATGTATGCTCCGGCATTCCCCACTCTTCTCAACTGGACCACATTTCTTTTTTCTTTTTCTTTTTTTCTTTTTAAGTATATTTTTATTGATTTTTCACAGAGAGGAAGGGAGAAGGATAGAGAGCCAGAAACATCTATGAGAGAGAAACATCGACTAGCTGCCTCCTGGACACCCCCCACTGGGGATGTGCCCGCAACCAATGTACATGCCCTTGACCGGAATCGAACCTGGGACCTTTCAGGTTCCATCCATTCTATCCACTGAGCCAAACCGGTTTCGGCAGGACCACAATTCTTATGATGATAAGCCCCTTCCTAAAATGGCTCTTGTTCACCTCCTATCACTTATACCTCCACCTGAAACTTTACCCTTAAGGCAGCTGAACTAATGAATTTGTAGAAATTAACTGTATTCCCTTTTGACTCTGGGCACATGAACAGAAATTCCCTTCTTTCTTTTTCAGATCCTCCCCCAAGCTCAAGCTGGCAGCTGTTTGTCCTTTAGGACTCATCTTTGAAGTGATATACACGGTACCCTCATGTCAAACACAGTACCATAGATAGAATTATGGCATATAAAAATCTTTTGAATAAATGAAAAAAGACTCCTGAATAAATGACTTATTTCCAGATAATCTTTTCAATTCAATGCAAATAATGTTGCTTGATTGAGCATTCTTAAATATTGTTCATTAAAAGTTTTCCCTTTGCTTAAAAAGCCACCAAGTTTTATTTAACAGCCTGTGTGATTCAGTAGTTGAGCAGTGACCTATGAACCAAGACGTCATGAATCAGAGACTGGTAAGAATACAAAAATGGTACCCTCATTTCAGAAGGCAGTTAGGCAGTTTCTTACACAACTAAGCATCCCCTTACCATACAAGCCAGAAGCCATGCTCCTTGATATTTACCCAAAAGGAGTTGAAAGCTTTTGTCTACAAAAACCCTGCCCATGATGGTTTAAAGCATGTTTATTCACAGTTGCCAAGACTTAGAAGCGACCATGGAGCCCTTCAGTAGGCGAGAGGTGAAAGGATAAATGAACTATGGGCCACTGGACACTGGAGCATTATTCAGTGAGACATGAACTATCAAGCCATGAAAAGACCCTTACATTCATGTTACTAAGCAAGAGAAGTCAATCTGAAAAGGCTACCTACTGTAGGATTTCACCTCTACATTATTGTTGAACAGGCAGAGGTCTGGAGACAATAAAAAGATCAGTGGTTTCCAGAGGTTGAGGGGAGGGAGGCATGGATAGGAGGAGTGCACAGGATTTGTAGTGCAGTGAAACCAACATGCATAAAACTGTAAGAGTGGACACAGGTTATTATAGAGCTTCCCAAGTGCATAGACTACACAACACAAGAGTGAACCATCATGTGAACTATGGACTTCAGGTGTCAGTGTAGATTCATCAGTTGTACCACATGGACTGCTCTGGTGGGGGGAGTAGGTAATGAAGGAGGCTGGGGAGGGGCTGGGAAGGGGGCAGGAGGAATATGGGAAATCTCTGCTCAATATTTCTGTGAACCTAAAGTTGCTCTATTAAACAATTATTTTTATCTTCAATTAAACAAGAACAGTACCACAACTTCAAATCCCTAACTGTAAAGTGTACATGCTAAATTCTGTAAATCTAGAGAGAATGAGAATTGACATACACACTCTCTCAAACCTGGAGATTATATATATATAATATATTCCTAAAAATAATATAAAATGCCCAAAAAAGGCTGTCCAGCAAACATTAGGTTCGGACAGTGCCATTTAGGGTATAAGTAGGCAAAGGAAATGTTGGAAGTCAGAAGGACTTGGGAATGTGGGGCTAGAGAGCGTACACACCACCTACTGTTCTTATTTAGTGTGATCTCCTATGGGAGACAATGAGAAAGAGCCATGACTGCTAAGCCACAACACAGAATTAGGGACTTGAATGTACACTTGAGGGCAAAGTGAACATGCTTGGTGACAGGGTATTAGGCCACGCCTATACTGGAGCTACAGGCCACCCACTGTGCCAGATACCACCACCCAGGAAGGAAATCAGAAAATGGCTTATGGAGCAGAGGCATAGGTCCCAGACCTGGGGAGTGCCCAGTGATGAAAGGCTGGAGGCAGATAAGGATCAGGCAAACAAAACTCCATGAAGAATGACCCCCACGGGCCTTCCTAAATAAAAGGATTCATGATGAAATCCAGCTACCCACAAAGGGAACCAGGAACCAACACAGTAATGAGAGAACGAGTTTGAGCACTGATGCCATTTAAAGATGAAAAGATGAAATAATAATGTGATAGAAATCTAAAAATGAGGAAAGGGAATTGAAGGCTCTCCCATTTTATTTTGTTAACATACGTAACATTACCTTGGGGGTATGCAGTCCATGAAGGGTTATGAATGCATAGGGTTCACGGAGAGAATGCACCTCCTCTATATTTGACTACCCAAGTGCTTTTCTTAAGAAAGCAAGTAGACGCAAAAACTGGTGAGTCAGCGATTCCACTACTCAAACCACAGGAGGACTCTCCGCTAGGGACAAGGGGTAGATTTATTCCTGGTGACTGTGACCAGGAGTGCAGTGCAGTGCAGCTCGCTTCGGCGGCAGGTTCCCAGGCCTCCTGTGCTGTGCCTTCGGTGGCTGCAGGGTTTTGAATGTGTGGACACACAGACAGCACCATTCCCATGGTTTGTTTTACTTCTCCTTTCTGAGACGTGAGGTAAAATGACCTAAACACCATGAATGAAAATAATGACATGATGGGGGCTAGAGTTCTGCGTTCTGAGTGCACGGAATTTAATATTCTTAAACACCTAGAGTTATTTCCCAAGGCGTACTCTGGATTTATTATCAAAAGGTTCTATTCATGTCAAGTCTTATTATCATGTATGCATATTCAATAAACTGAGTGTACCAATAGCCTCTGGCTAATAATCACCTCCACAACTTCTCCTTAGAGCTGTGCTGTCTAAAGCCGAACTCTAGATGTAAGTCCACATTTCCTCCTGTTAAATTCAAGCAGCTTCTAACTTATCTTGTTCATGTTCTCAGGGCTTTAAAAATATGAAATAAATATAGATTAAAAGCTTAATAAAATTACATAACTCAATCCCACTCAGGTCTCAAAGGTCTCTCGGGAATATGGGTATCCATGGTTTCCTATTGATACTCATTTGAGTAGCTTGGGGCGGGGGTGGAGAGGGCCAGTGGTGTAAGCCCTAAAGCCATTATTACATTTGCTTGAAGATCATCAAGACTTTTAAAAAACCAGCTCTCTCTCCATAATAATTGGCTATTTTTACCACATTGAAACAATATTTGTCTTGATATATAAGCTGAAGATTGATTCTTATTGATATATAAGAGTTAGATAGGATTATTGTTGAACAGGCAAAGGTGTGGAAACAATAAAAAGATCAATTGTTTCCAGGGGCTGAGGGGGAGGGAGACATAAATAGGTGGAGTGCACAGGATTTGTAGTGCAATGAAATCAAGCTGCACAATACTGTGGAAGTGGACACACACACACACACACACAAATAAAATTTATTTTTTTCTTTTTAGTGAGGAGTTCCTATTGTAGATTTATTTTGGAGAAGAAAACTAGTTTCTGATTATTTCTTCATGATTAGATTCAGATGAAACATTTTTGACAAAATACCTTGGGTGGTGATTGTGTGTCTACTTCATGGATGTGTCATACCAAGACATGACATGAGTTGTTCCACTGTTGGTGATGTAAGGGTTACCACTGGACTGAGCTGGTGTCTGCCATATTGCTTCCTGCAAAGGTCCTTTCCCCTCTCTGCTATTAGCAAGCTATCTGTGGGGTGACAGTGTGAATGTCATATCTCTATAATCTATTCACCTAATGGTGGGCCATCTTTTGATTATCCCTATAATAGCACCTGCAAAATAGTTACTTCATAATTCTATCATTTCCTGTAATTTTATAGGTTGTATTCTTCAGTGGAACAGAGCTTTCCCTTCTGCCCCCTCTTATCTGCACATGACACACACTCGATGGGGTCACAAAGACCTTTTTGTTAATGGGCTCTAATTAGGTACATTATTTCTTTTTATGTTCATGTGATCCCAAGTTTGACTATTGGTGTGCCTGAAATCTGGCTTTTATGGGCTTAAGATGCATCACCATCGGCTTTTGAGTACCTCCATGTTTTCTGGCACAGGAATTCCAGGGTTACCAGCTTTCCCGTAAACTAACCGAAGCAGGAGGGCTTTCAATGACCAGAAGACTAAATCAACTCACGTTTAATGAAGCAATTGCATGTAGGAACACATACTATAATAGAATAGTACCTAGAACACAGTAAGTGCCTGTTGGTATGGTAGATCTGTGAATGATTTTATTTATTATTATTATTTAAAATATATTTGTATTGATTTTAGAGAGGAAAGGTAAGAGGAGAGGAAGAGGAAAATGGGGAGAAGGATGGAGAGGCAGAGGGAGAAGAAGAAGGAAAGGGAGAGGGAGAGAAACATCAATGATGAGAGAAAATCATTGATTGGCTGCCTTTGCAAGCTCCCTACTGAGGATGGAGCCCTGCAACTCAGACATGTGCCTTGTCTGGGAATCAAACCATGATCTCCTGGTTCATAAGTTGATGCTCAACCACTGAGCCACATCAGCTGGACCTTGACGATTTTAGACATGGTTTGACACCTTTGTACAATTTTTTAAAATATGAACTGTTAATTTATAGCATGGACTTTTATGTTACTTTTCCAATTTCATATATTTATTCTTATTTTAAACCTTGTTCTCTGTCATCTTTCTGAACTCCATATGGAGACCAGATGGATAGATAACCTTCAGATGATTTTCTCTTTTTTTAGATTACTGTCTAATGCCACAATGCGTACAAATAGCACAGCATAAACCCTTTAAAAAGCAAAGCCTTCAAACATTCTTAACATGAGGAAGGGATTTCACATATTAGAGTGAATACTGTGAAGAATGCCTGAGGAGGAGCGGGAGCAGGGTGGAGGGGGAGACGGGGAGAAAGAGGGACATATGTAATACAACAACAGAGATAAGTTTAAATAGGAAGAAATGTAATAGACCTGCCTCTGTTTCTAAGCAAATGAGGTATACTCAAATGCCCTCTGCTGCGTCACTGGTAGGAAAGAGAATTGCAAGAAAGAGGAGAGTGATATTCGGGGAGGTCACAAGCAGGCAGGTTCGCACAGCTTGTGAGTTTCTTTTATTCATTTAAATTAGAATGTGAGGGCATCTGAGTGTGTGTTTGTGTGTAGTATATATGTATGTATGTGCATACATGGGGCTGAAGATGGGGTGTTTCGTCAGTGTGCATTTCAACAAATACTGTTACACTCCCAAGCTAAGTAGTCACTGCAGTATTTTCTAGGAATAAAGGGATCATTGAAACTAGAGGGGGCTCTAGTTTAGTGATTATTTAAAAAGATTACACAAATAAATGTGAATTTATAACTCGCTGCAACTATTTGCAATGAGTTATCTGAACACACATATGGATATGTTTTGACACATGCATATATGTGGGGGCAGCATATTAGAGGGGTATTTGGCTCAGTCTAAGGGGAGAGACGGAGAAAGAGACGTTTGGGGAGATGTTGTAAGTGCTAACTGAATGTTCAGAGGCAGCGTCTGGGGATGTATGCCACAGGTGTGGACTGGAAGAGCAAGGTGAGCCAAGGCCACTGGAAGGAAGCAGAGGGAAGGCGGAGGAGAATGAGAGAGCTGTGACCGAGGAGTCAGACGGACACTGCTGGGTTAGAAAAATCAGGTGTGCAGTTTGGATCTTCATCTTCAGCAAAGCGATGGTAAGCCATGCCAGTGACGGCGGAGTCCGTGGAGCCATAGGTCTCCTGCTGGCATCTGGAAAAGGCTCCTCCGGCACCAGGGAGGGGGGCTCTGAGGGGAGCAATGCCAGACGCCAAGGGACCAGCGACAGAGCCCTGAGTTATCCACACAGAAGACGGGCCAGCTCAGGCTGGGGTGGTGGCCGCAGGCAGGCAGCTCAGTAGTCTGCTTTGGAGGCAACAAACAAGGCAGTATGGAGGCTGTGACATGGAGGGGGGTGAGAGGCATTGCCAAGGGGAAACCCCAGTGGGAAGCTGGACCCTGGAGGGGAGGCGGGAGGAGGGCAGATTCACCTGCTTGAATCTGACATGCTTTATCCGGTATTTCTTCAAGAAGACATGTCAAGTGCACAGCTGTATCTGCAAAAAGGGGTGGGAGGGAGGTGTTGACCACAAGTGTGTTTTCATGAGTGCTCTAAGGCAGTGGTCAGCAAACTCCTTAGTCCACAGAGCCAAATATCAATAGTACAATGATTGAGATTTCTTTTGAGAGCCAAATTTTTTAAACTTAAACTTCTCCTAATGCCACTTCTTCAACATAGACTCGCCCAGGCCATAGTATGTTGTGGAAGAGCCACACTCAAGAGGCCAAAGAGCCGCAGTTTGCTGACCACGGTTCCAAAGAACCTTGCCAATGCTGGGAAGCAATACATACTGGACAGTGCTTTGTGCACCTGTGTTGGGAAAACTTTGGATGAACTGAAGTTCTGAGGTTCTAGTTGAACCACCTCTGCTGCTTGGGGCTTCAACATTTTGCAGATCCATTTCTGCTCGGAATGCTGTTATCATTCCCCGACCTGCAAACTCTGAAAACATGACTTCGCTAGACTTTTCAGCAAGTGAGATAGACAGATGGAGAAATCACACAAACGGTAATGTGTGTATAGGATTAATATTTAAAATACTCAAGGAAAAAAAACACAAATAAAAAAAGTAAAATACTTAAGAATCAGCACAACGTGAGCTGCAGCCATTAATGACCAGAAAGATGGACCAGGGCACAGAGCTGAAAGCCAGCTTGTCACAGGAGTAAAACCTCACTCCCTGACAGTAAAAACTCCTAATTGAAAATACAGTTCAACTACTACACGTAAAAGGATGTTGATATTTACTGTTTTAGTCCAGCAATATTACTAACACCTAAGCATATTTGAATACACTGAGAAAATAGATTTTTTTTGTGTGGGGGGATTAAATTACCTGTATTCTAATCTAATGTTCAAAGAATGCTGCAGGGAAATAAAATTTATTTAGAGATATGCTTCTAAAAAATTGTGTTTCTATTTCAATTTTGATTTTTTTTTTTAAAGCATACAACGAACACCATCATTTTACGGAAATCCTCACAGACTGTATTTGCTTAAAGAGACTGGTAACAGGTCACAGCTCTAATGCCCTCCGTGACAAAAAGAAAACAAGGGAAACGACCACAAAGCCGTGAGCTTCCCGCTTTGGAAACGAATGGAAAGCATCCCATTCTGCGTCTGAGCTGACAAGGTCGCCGTGTTTTGTTTTCCCGTTTTCACACAGATCTAATACCGGCTTCTAGAATGTCTCTCAGGACATCCGCTGGGTGTGTTTTCCCTTTTCTCTGCTCCGTTCGCCTCCAGCTCAGGGCGGTGGTGAAAGGCAGTGCCATGAGCGGGCCTGGCCTGTCCCGTACCAGTTCTTCCTTACAACGAAGGCTTTCTCTGGTCCCTGAGAGCGAGCGGTCCAAGAGGAAGGAGTGCTTCCTTTCACACCTTTGCCTTTATTCTACGGGAGAATAGAAAGCAGAACCAGCGAAGGAAGGTATTCCAGTGAAATTTCTGCCTCCATAGGTCTTTGTGAGGCTCCAATGAAAGAAGCTCCTGATTTTCCTTATCACCTCTGCCATCCAGCCACCTCAATTTCATCTTCTCTTGGTTCCCACCACACCACTAACTCTGATTAGAAATCGTAACAAAAGTCTCCCAAGTAAGGTTCAAGGTCAGCCTGGGGTTGAGTGCCAGACCATTCAATGGACCAAGAAGCTCCCAGTAAGAAAGAACAATATGCTGCAAAGTAATCATAGTTCACATTGTGTTGTGTACAATCGCTGCATCCTCTTTTGTAGGAAAAGCTGTCTCTTGATTGCCCAAAACTGCCCTTCTTGTGACTGTGAAAGCAACTGGTTATTCACATACTCACACAATAACTTCAATTTTTTTCCTCTACAGTACTTTCAATTTTAACTGGTAAGGGTTTACATTAAAAAGCTTCTTTCTTTAAAAAGAGTAAGACATACCATGTGACAAAAGGCATCTAAAATGGACAGGGAGTGGGAAGTAATCTAAGAAAAAAAAAATCTTGCTCATAATTTGGTCAATTCAAGATGCATGATGTAGCCAATCCTGATATGACATTTCATGCAAACTCTTAATTCAAGAGCAGGTCCCATGTCATGGTCTAGAAGTACCTTAGAGTTTTGCTCTCAATTCCTCCTCGCATGTGGGGGCCTACATTTGTCTGAAGGTTGTGTATATGGATAATCTTCAAACCCCTCCAATGCCTCTGCTGATGCCACGCATTCTGCAGAGATGCTGGGGTGCTTTTCGTGGGTCCATAGTGCGTAGGCTAAATACTTCAAAGATGGCATAGGTGTCTATGACTCTGCCCTGTCCCTCACAATTCCGCTAGGTAAGCACAGGATGCTTCTACTTGAAGTAAAACAAAAGAATTCTGGTCCAACAGCTTGTTTGGGCTGGTTACAGATGCTGGCCTCTTCTAAGAGCATATCATACTTTATAGCATCATAGGATTGGGCGACTTCCAGGACTAGACCCATGCCATTCTTTATTTGCATAAGCATGTTTCAAGGGCATGAAAAGTAAACTCTCAAATAACACTATCTCCTTTCCTGTGTTTTTTTTTTTCAGAATCCAAAATGATCGTGTGTATACATAGACATAACATGCACGTATATGTGCATCTACCTGTGCACACATACCTGTGTGTGTACACATAGATCTCTCTATATGAAAGCCTTCAAAGTTTTCTAGAGATGAGCATTTCAACAAGGTTAAGGTCCGGGAGAACTAAGACATTAGCCAGCTTGTATATTTACTTGTCACCACTCATAGTGACAAACATAGATTCTGGGAAAGGAGGATCAGAAGAGGCAAATGTTTACAAAGGTGGCAGAGAGAGGAAAGCATGAGCTTGGTGGGCCCTGGAGGCTGGAGACCAGTGAACGAGGGGATGGTCCCACAGGAAAGAAGTAAGCAGGAGGGCAGGGGCGTGGGAAAGAATCCAGGCCATCATAAAAATGTTGTTTCTGTAGCCCGGCCTCTCTCACCAGGGCCGGAGCGCCCCCTGGAGAACATTCTGAGAAGATCTCTGGGGTGTCCTGGTTTCTGGGGGAGGGAGTGCGTGTGGCTGGCTTTGGGTGAGGAAGGGGGCAGTGCTCCCTGCTTATTGAAACGTTTCTCCAAACGTCCCGTCAGCATACACTGAACTCAACCTGTAATGAGTATCAACCTGTGGAATTGGGTACGGAATCAGAATTAAGCATTTTATAAGGCTCTCTACCAAGAGCCCAGCGATTTACAGTAAGGCGGCTGTGGTGAAAAATTCCATCATTTTGTGTAGTCTGTCTCCTAACTCGAGAATCGATACTACAATACTGCTGGGAAAATGTAAAGGCAATATCAGCACCAAATCAATGATTCTCATTTGGGCAATGCTATACCTTTATTGCTGATGCTCTAGGGAGTCGCCTGCAGCGTCCGTTGAGGCGGACCTCACATTAGAAATAACAGGACAATGCTCCAGGAAGTAGCTTTGGAATTTGGGGGAAGGGGGTTAACAGTATGCACTCTCTCATTTGCAAAAGATCCTACAGCCACAGCGTCTCTGCCCAACAGCCTACAGTCTGACTGGGCATATTCCCCTTCAGCGATCACCACTATTTCCTTCTCTCTGCTGCATATGATTAAGTTTAGTTTGTAACGATCTGAACACTGCTTTTAGTCTGTCTACCTTTGTTCTTTCATTTGTCTGCACTTCTTGTAAGGGATGTCTTCTGATTGTTTAATGTTAAATAAATCCAAATGTATTTATTATACCTGCAGGCAAATTGCTGACCTCCTTCCTATGTGTTCCAGTGAAGTCATCCCCGCCCAGTAGTGTAGGGAAATCACGTTTTATTACAAATTACTTTTATTGTTCCTTTTCATTACTGACATGCTCAGGAACTACATTACAAATGGATTACATTTTAGGGTACTAAGAGGGTTAACAAAAATATGTTATTAAAAAAATGAAAACTGGTCAAGTACATGCCAAAAAAAAAAAAAAAAGCAACTAGACAACCAATGCACACCACACACAGAATAAACTCAAAATGGTCACACGTGACTTAAATGTAAGTCATGAAACCATAAAGCAGTAAAGAAGAAAACATAAGCAGTAAAATCTCAGGAACAGCATCTCTTGGGACAATATTTTCACCTGTCCGTCTCCGAGGGCAAGGGAAGCACAGGGGAAATTAAACAAATGGGGCTCCATCACAATTAAAAGCTTCCGCACAACCAAAGAGACCATCAACGAAACCAAGAGGGACCCCCTGCAGGGGAGAACATATTTGCCAATGATTCCTTTGATAAAGGTTTAATATCCAAAATACATCAAGCACTTATATAACTCAACACCAGGAAGACAAACAATCCAATTAAAAAATGGGCAAAAGACCTGAATAAACACTTCAAAGAAGACATACAGATGGCTATTAGACGTAGGAAAACATGCTCAAAGTCACTGACAGAGAAATGGACAGTAAACCTACAGTGAGGTATTACCTCACACCTGTCAGATGGCTACTGTGAATAACTAACAAACAACCAGTGCTGGCGAGGATGTGGGCAAAAAGGAGCCCTCGTGCTCTGCTGCTGGGAATGCAGGCTGGTGCAGTGACTGCAGAAAGCACTATGGAGTTTCCTCAAAAACTTAAAAATGGAACTGCCTTTTGACCCAGCAATCCCCCTTTCCATCCCCAGGATCCCAAAACACCAACCAGTAAGAATACTTGCACCCCTGTGCTCAGAGCAGTGCTATTTATAACGGCCAAGACCTGGGAGCAGCCCGAGGGCCCCTCAGTGGGTGAGAGGGTATAAAAGCTGCGGTACGTTTGCACGCTGGGACACTATGCAGCTGTGCAGAAGAAGGCACTCTTATCCTTTGTGATAGCATGGAGGGACCTGGGAATTATCACAGAGTGAAATCAACCAGTCGGAGAAAGACAAGCCCCTCACGATCGCACTGCTGTGTGGAATCTGATGAAAAGTGAGCTGATGAGCAGAATAAAACCACATGGATCAGACTGACAGCTGTCAGAGGGGTGGGGATACATCACCCATAGTTCACAAGACGATTAGTTCAATGGTCTTGTGAACAATTAGTCTTGAACTAATAGCCTTCCTAATAGTTCACAGGACTAACCGTTCAACATGGGCTAGAGAAAGGAGGAAGGTTTGCTAAAGAACATATAAGCCTAGGCCACGGGCACAGACAAGAGTGGGGAGAGAGCCAAGGGAGGGGGCGGGGCTGGGGAAAGTGGACAAAGTGGGGATGGAATGGGGGACACCTGTCAATAGTACATTTTTTTTAAAGAGGACGCGGCTAAGGACCACAGTGCGGTCCATGGTGAGCGTTCGTTCTGGGAATGACAGAGGTAGGTAACTCCCCGCCTAACTCCCCAGCCTGCTCACAAGGGCTGGGTGAAGAGCAAGCAGCGGCTTCCAGTTCCTGCTCTGAGCCTCCCTCGCTGGGGCCCTCACAGCTCACGCGATCATCCCTCCCCCGTTTCCTTAACTGGGAGACCAGGGCGCTGGGGTCCAAGGCTCCTGAGGTCTCTTCCAGCTGCCTCCCAGCCTGTGGAATTCTGGCTCTAACACTCGGCGCTGATCAGATGAAACCGGACCTTCTCATAGATGTGTGTGAATATATCCTGTGGGCCTCAATGATTCCAAACACAATATGTCTTTTTAAAATGCATGGCTTTGTCAAGTCTTTAAAAAATGCCCTGCCCTAAAAAAAAAAAAAAGAAAGTCCCCAAAGAAGCATCGCCCAGGGGCGAGCACATCCATATGCAGCAGCCACACTCTGAAGGCAGCGCCGCTCCCATTCCCGCTCTGCTCAGCCAGCGAAGGGAAAAGGGAAGGCGCAGTCTTACTCTTTTGCTTTGGATTCTTGTATAAAAAGCATCTGATCTGCTTTCCCAACCGTATATCTTTTGGCAGCTCTACCCTGGTGAACAAATTCTTCCTAATAGTTCACGAGACTCCCCATAAGATAGAAGCTGCACACAACTAAGCGCTGGCTGTAGGCTGGGGGTCTGCCCCAGGCCACTGCCCCCTTCTTGTTCCAGCAGCTCCTACACCCCCACACCCCACCCCCAGCTTGCCCTGGAGCTTGAGAAACGCAGTGGAAATCTGTTAAACTGTGGTCCTGCTGAACTTCACCGTCATCTAACCAGGTCCATGGCCCATAGGCCCTCAGAGCCCCTCTTTGGTGCCATGGGAGGTGCTTTGCCCTGGCCCCTCATGTGGGGACCAAAGGGACCTGCCCCCTCATTGCTGGTGTCTCCCTGCTTCCTCCTTAGAAAGCACCTGGGAAAGGCTTACCGATGTCACCTGCACACACCCCTTCCCCCCCCCCCCCCCCCATGTCTGCGTTAGGAAAACCTCACGGGAAAATTCAGCTGAACTTGGCCGGCATGGCTCAGTGGTGGAACATTGACCTAGGAGCTAGGAGGTCCAGGTCCCATTCCCGGTCAGGGATCAGGGCATGTGCCTGGGTTGTGGGCTCGAACCCCAGCGGCTGTTGTGCAGGAGACAGCCAATGGTTGGTTCTCTCTTTTCATTGCTGTTTCTCTCTCTCTCTCTCTCTCTCCCTCCCTTTCTGAAATCAATAAAAATTTACTTTAAAACATTTAGTAAGATTTATCAACTAGAATCGTCCTGAGTGGTCTGCAGGATCATGGTTTTAAAACATTTATCTCCTGGTACTTGTCAACTGGGATTGGATTTCTCCTGTGTGGATTGAAGGACTGATTTTTTGGAAGCCTGTCTGATTCCTAACACACAGTCATGATACAGACACACGATGAAGCCCTGGTTACCTCTCTGGGCTGATCTACAACCTGCCGCACAGTGTCACAGGGCGTGATCCCCGCACCCCGTCACTCCGGGCAGGCCGCCTCCCTCTGCACTGCCCCGGGCATGGCAGTGGTATGTGGTGTGGAAGCTCGCTGAACATTAACCTAAACCAAACCAAACCCCTGGAAAGGCAACCTGCCCACCACAATGGTGGAAATCCATTTTCAGCCAAACATGTACCAAGTTCCAAAGACAAACACGCGTGCTCGTTAGATGCTGTGATTGGGGGTCACGGTGCCCCTTCTCCTCTCATCGGCATGGGTGCTTCAGAGCTCCCGCTGCATGTGAGCCTCCTGCCCTCACAGTTCGTGTCAGCGAGCAGATAGCGGGGACATGGCCTCCTGCATTTCCTGAGGCCGAAGTGAGGCCGATTTTCAAAGGCAGCTTTGCCCTCAGCCTCTTCTCCAGGCTGGGTCCATTCTTTCCACGCGGTCTTGGCCGCAAGCAGCGGAGTCTGATCCTTTCTGGCCAGGCAGGAGCGCGGGGCAGCGGAGAGGAAGGGAGCCCAAAGATTTTGTCCTCGACGTCGGTCTTCAAATACACACGGGCCCTGCGCAAAGAGCGAGCATGACCGCCCTGCCTCCCTGCTCAGAGCCCCGGATGCGCTTTGCGGCGTTCCATCCGGATTTGAGTAAAAGGCGTTTCCCAGCCTCTGGCTGCCACTTAATTCTGAGAAATAGCCTGACATTGCAGCTTTCCAGAACCTTCCAAAACGGGGACCCAGGCCAGGATGGGGTGGGTGGGACCCATTCTAGGAATCCTTCCTGAATGGCGACTAGAACCAAATGAGGGGTGTAGGCCTCCCAGCTGATTGGATATGAATTCACCGGATTCCCAGCCATCGAAGTGTCTGCTCTACGGACATCAGACTCACAACCCCTGTCAGCCTGTGTCTCTCTGCCCAATCTTTCTGTTCGAACGATGTGTGTGTGTCTGAGGTCTCCTCCTCTGTAAACCATCGCTGGAAAGGTGTTCCCTCTGCTGGGAACCACACGGTGGTTCCGGGTTCCAAGGCCACAGCGTGCCCTGCTCCAGAGCCCAAGCAGGAGGAGGGGACGGCACCAGGCTCCCCGGACACACACCCGCCCGGACCAGAAGCTTTCAAACTCGGGTGATGCCCCCTCTCCCCGGAGGCAAAGGAGAGGGGCTCCCCGGGAACGAGCCAAGCACAGCAGCGGCTGAACCGGGGTCACCCTCAGCTGGCATGAGGGCCTGTGGGAGGCTCGGGGAGACGCAGGAAACGAGGACGGATGCCCGGTACCTGTGGAAACACAGCACTGCGCTCGGAGGGAGTGGGAGGGAGCAGATGGCTGGCAGTGATTTAAAACACGGATGTCTCTGGACGGTCACCAAGCCTCTGCATTAAAAATAATATGGGGTGCAGTCAGGACAGAGCAGCCGCCATGCTCGTTTTCTGGAAGCTGCTAACGTGGCGGAGGAGATAGAGACCCGTGAGGCAAGAAGGAAATTCTCGTGTCCTTAGGCATCCCATGCCAGCTGCGTCTCATGGACCACGTCCCACCAGAAGGGTATCTGTCCCATAACCAGCCAGCGCTGAGTGTCTGGGCACTGGAATCTTTTCTAATGTACCGGGTGGAATTGTAATTTTGTTCTATGTCTTTTTAATGTTTTTGTTGATGTTTTAGAGAGAGAGGAAGAGAAGGAGAGAGAGAGAGAAGCATCAATGTGAGAGAGAAACCTGGATCGGCTGCTACTGCACATCCCCTGCTGGGGATCAAGCCCACAACCTGGGCACGTGCCCTGACTGGGAAGGGAACACGTGACCCCTTGGTGCATGGAGGGCGCTCTGCCCACTGAGCCACTGGGTCGGGCTGTGCTGCATATTTGATTCACACAGACCGAGGCCCTTAAAGACCCTTTGAGCAGAAACCATACCACCTGGTCATCCCGGGTCCCCTCGCCCACGACACACAGTCACAGACTGCTTATCCTTAAGGACAGACGAGCCTGTGGGGTACGGCCATGAGCGGGAGCTGGTGGGTGTTGGCTGTGAGTCAGGAACAATAATAGTACATCTGGTCACGCCGTGCTATGCCATGTCCCTGTAGACTAACTGAGGTCCAGTCCTTTACACAGGGGGAAAGGAACAGCACAGATACCGTTATGGAGAGGGGCTAGTGACATGCTGGGGTAAATAACATTCTACTTTACAAATTTGTTTAAATCCTCACCTGAAAATACATATATTTTTTAAAAAATATATATATATATATTTGATTTTTTTACAGAGTGGGAGAGAGAGGAATACAGAGTTAGAAACATCAATGAGAGAGAATCATTGATCACCTGCCTCTTGCACACCCCCACTGGGGATGTGCCCGAAACCAAGGTACATGCCTTTGAACGGAATCGAACCTGGGACCTTTTAGTCTGCAGGCCGACGCTCTATCCACTGAGCCACACCGGTTTCGGCAAAAATACGTTTTTTAAAGTTGATTTGCGAGGGAGAGGAAAGGAAAGAGAGAGACAGACAGATAGACAGACATGGGTGTGGGAAACACCCACCAGTGGCCTCCTGTAGGCTCCCAACTGGGGGTGGAACCTGACGCCAGAGTGTGCCCTGAGCAGAGGATGGGGTGTACGGGACAGCTGCGCCCCCACTCTGATTTACTATGAAAATGGTGCAAAGAGCTGGGGGTGACCTATCAAACAGCCACAGGGCTGTGTGTGGTTCTGATAACGTTAATGGGGTGTGTGTATGGCGGGGGGGGGGGGTCCCACAAACACTCTAATCTCCATGCCTCCCTGGCCTCCCTCCTCAGCCCGGGGGACCCAGGGGCGCAGGTGGGCGGTGGGAGGGCCGGGTGGGCGGCACCCCGGGCCCCACCTGTGAACGCGCTGGAGTGAACCTGCGGGGTGACCAGCACCAGCCCCAACGCCCTCACCCCGCGCCTCCCGCTCCCGCCGAACCGGCTCCCCTGCCGCAGCGCGGGGCTCGGAGGTCTGGAGGGGGAGCCCCAGCCCCGCACCAGGGCGCCCGGTGGGCATGCCCGGCTTCCTGCCAACGCGCCCCAGACCGGGTCCACCGGCACCGAAACTCCAGAGTGCGCCTGGGGGCGCCCTCCCTCCGCCCGCGCCCCGCGCCCCGCGCCCCGCGCCCCGCGCCCCGCGCCCCGCGCCCCGCGCCCCGCGCCCCGCGCCCCGCGCCCCGCGCCCCGCGCCCCGCGCCGCAACCCGGGTCCAGGCGCCCGCGGAGGCTACAGGTTCAGGCGCCGCCCGCCTCCTGCGTCCCTCCCGCAGCTCCGCGCCCCATCCCGGCCCCGGCCCGCACCCCATCCCGGCTCCCGCCCGCACCCCATCCCGGCTCCCGCCCGCACCCCATCCCGGCTCCCGCCCGCACCCCATCCCGGCTCCCGCCCGCGCCCCATCCCGGCCCCGGCCCGCACGGCCAGGCAGCGCCGGGACGCGGAGGGTCCGATGCGGGCGGGCGGCGGGGCGCGGGGTCGGGGAGAAGGTGCTCGGGCGCCCGGCACCGGCCCCGGAGGGTGCGCTCCGCCCCGCCGCCCGCGGCGCCCGCAATCCGGCCCCTCCGCTCTCCACCCCCGTCCCCCCCCCCCCCCCCCCCCCGGTCCCCCCAAACATGCCCCAACCCAGGGCGGGTACCTGGCGAGCGCCCGAGGCTGCTCCTCCCGGCGGGCGCCCCGCAGGCGCTGCCGCAGGAACTTGCCCGCGCGGCGCGCAAACTCCGCGGACTCGGGGCGCGGGAGCGGGGAGCGGGGAGCGGGGCGCGGGGCGCGGGGAGCCGGGAGGCGGGGCGGCGCGGGGCCGGGCCGGGCTGGGCTGTGGCTCCGCCTCTGCTCCGCGGGCGCTCGCCCCCCGCCCCGCCTGCAGCTCCGCCTCCCGCGGTCCCCCGCGCCCTCCCCGCCGGTGCGCCTCCTCCCCCCTCACCTGGGCCGCTCCGCTCCCTCGGACCCGCGCCCTCCGGTGGCGCCTGTGGGTGCGGGGCCTCGGCTAAGCCGGTTCTCTCCAGGCTCCTGTCCTTCCTCCCCCCTCTCCATCCCCGCCCTCTCCATCCCCGCCCTCCCCATCCCCGCCCTCCCCATCCCCGCCCTCTCCCGCCGCGGGCTAAGACCCCCGCACTCAGGTGCCCAGAAGCACCTGAGGACACTCAGCGGCTAGGAGGTTGCGGGGAACCCCAACCCCCCCCCCCCCCCCCCCCCCAATCTGGGGCGTGTTTCAGCCTCACAGACAGACCGGTGATCCGAAAAGCCACCCAGGTGCCAGGAAATCCGCACTTTACCAGGGACCCCAGGTCCCCCAGGTCCCCAGGCCCTGGCTCCAAAGCCAACAAGCTGCGGGCAGTTTGGAGAGGGCTTTGCTAGGACCCAGGTTAGGATGGAAAAATTAACTTTTTTTTTTTTTATCATCAAAGGAAACATTTCATCGAGATTTAAGAATTAGTTCCAAACATGATGCTAGCAAACACTGGACCACGCTGGGGCAAGGGAAAGGAACATGACCCTGGACTACTCACCCAGCACGCGGGCGGTTTCTATGAATTGGCAAGGAAAACTTAAAAAAAAAATATATATATATGTACATGGAGAAACCTGCCTCTTTTCTACATTAGAATGTTTTTTATTCTCTTTCAAACAGATGTTACCCATTTCCCGCCTTGTGGGCGGGTCTAGTTCTTATGAATGGCTCAGGAGTCACAGGGCAGGCAGTAGAGATGTGGTTCCGGGAAGAACACCATTCCAGGGCTTGCTTGCCCATTCTGGTTTCTGTAGACTGATTTTCTGTTATGAGTTTTATGTGTGACGTGGATGTCTGCCGCTTTGCTGTCACATTGAAAGCAGTGCCCCCTGGCTGCGGTGAGGTCTTGTCCATCCTCAGAGCCAACCTCTGGGCAGCCGGGCTTCTGGAGAAGCAAGGCCAGGGGTTCGAGTTGTGCTTCACAGTCGGGGGCGAGGGGACGGCACTCACCTGGACAGCTGAGTCTCTGCTGGCGGGGTCCCTGGGCCACCCCGTGCTCTCTGATCTCAGGACTGCAACCATCATCCCACCAGCCCAGTGCAGGCATCCTAGCTCGGCATCTGTGCTCTCAGCCTCTAACCCAGGGGTCCGCAAACTCATTCGTCAGCAGAGCCAAATATCAAAGGTACAACGACTGAAATTTCTTTGGAGAGCCAGATTTTTTAAACTCAAACTCTATAGGTAGGTACATTGTTATTAACTTCATTAGGGTCCTTCTAAGCTGGCCTTTCCTACAAAAACCTCCTCAGTCTGAGTGAGGCATGTGGCTCTGGAGCCGCGGTTTGCCGACCACTGCTCTCTAATCCCTCGGCTGCTGTGTGGCCCACAGCTTTTGTGGTCTGTGCATCCTCGTTTGTGGGGGAAAAAAAGGAGCTGAGCGAGACTATCATTAAAACTCTACGATTTCTCAGTTCCTAAGCCTTTGTGGCTGACGGGGGAACTGGTTATCAGCAGGGCAGCTTTGACTGGCTGTGCCCTTCCACGTCTGAGCCTCTGTCCAAAGCCATTAGACTGCTTTTTAAAAAATATATATTTTATTGATTTTTTTACAGAGAGGAAGAGAGAGAGATAGAGAGTTAGAAACATTGATGAGAGAACATCATCGATCAGCTTTCTCTTGCACACCTCCTACTGGGGATTTGCCCGCAACCAAGGTACATGCCCTTGATGGGAATCGAACCCGGGACCTTTCAGTCCCCAAGCCAACGCTCTATCCATTGAGCCAACCCGGTCTCGGCGAAAATCCCGCTTTTTGAAATTTGGTGGTTAAACTGATTTAGTTTTGACACAGGGAATCATGTGTCAAATCATGTGATCATGGGTCCGCAGCATGTTTCTGAACGCTTCCCTCGATTGATTTTGTTTAGTAGTTCTTTGAATTCGTTAAAATGCTCAACTGTTGACTGTCTCTTTGGCAAGTGGGAAGTGTATGGATCATTGATCCCCTAACGGTACCTTCATAACAATTATGGCCGTGAAAGCAGTTCCGGCGTCAGATCTCAGGGTGCATTTGGTGGGAAGAGCTCCTTGGTGAGTGGAAGGAAGCGCCCGCCTAAGAAATGCATCCAACTGGACTTCGCAGTGTAAATACAGTGTAAGGAATGAGCTCAGTGGGCTGCTCACATTCCATGAAATGTGTGTAGAAGGAAGATAGGGGCAGAGGAGGAAAAGAGTGAGGAAGGAGATCTTCCTGACATCTGTATGTACAAGAAAATCTCCTTTTAAAAGTAAATATTTTTACTGGTTCCAGAGAGAAAGGGAAGGGAGAGGGAGAGAGAGATAGAAAGAAACATCGATGAGGAGAAAGGATCATGGATCGGCTGCCTCCTGCATGCCCCCCACTCGGGATGGAGCCCACAACCCGGGACTGTGCCCTGACTGGGAATCGAACATTGACTTCATGGTCGATACTCAACCACTGAGCCACACCAGCTGGGCAAGATAAGCTCCTCTAAGGTGTGAGCACTTGGAGGACAGAGCGCTCGCTATACTTTGGTTTGTGCTCTTGTTCCACCGGAAGGCTCTCAGTGCCGACGGGCTTGATGAATGGCCCACAGGATAACTCAGCATGTGTGGGAGCCCCTTTCACATCCCACGTGGTTCAGGGTTCAGGTTCAGGGTCTGTGTTCTAGAGAAGGCCGCTCGCAAATGAAAGAGACTAGAAAAGCATTAATTTGGGAAATGGGGGACCAGGCGGGAGTCCACCTCTAGGGGGAGGACTACGGCTGCTCTGGCTTTGGTATCCCCTTTATTAGGGTATGGGAAGCACACATATCCTTCAGGCAGGAAATTCCAGTAATAGCCAATCAGCAAGAATTTACATTTAAAAAAAATTCTTTTTTTATTGATTTTTGTACAGAGAGGAAGGGAGAGAGATAGTTAGAAACATCGATGAGAGAGAGTCATCGATCAGCTGCCTCCTGCACACCCCCCACTGGGGATATGCCGGCAACCAAGGTACATGCCCTTGACAGGAATCGAACCTGGGTCCCTTCAGTCCCCAAGCCAACGCTCTATCCATTGAGCCAAACCGGTTTCGGCAAGAATTTACATATTATTAACAGGTTTAACTACCAATGTCTCAGCTAAACTATGAGTGATCAGCTCTGACCGGTGGTCAATTCAGAGCAATTATGGTTGACCAGCCTTCCGGATTCCCTTTTCATATTTCTCAATTAGCGTCAATGATGGGTATCTGGCAAGCAGGAATGTATTAAGCAGAATGGACAGGGTGTGTGTGTGTGTGGGGGGGGGGGAGATGCAGATTCCCCTAAACTGTCATCTGTATGGCCCTAGCCCTTTTGCTGAGAAGTAAAGACATATTTATCTGGAAAGGAAGGGTTTTACAGGAGTCAGTAGAGGATATAGGCCAATAGCTAGAGCGGCTTCCCCTGATGTTACTTTCTCTTATTCTGTGGGGCAGGAGTAAAACAATGAAAATAAGGGAAGAACACAATTTATGTTGATTTGTGAGCGAGAGAGCACACGCTCTCCTCGGAAGCAGAAGGGGAGATGGCAGGCCCCTGGTGATAGATGACAGAAGCCTCGTCCTGCAGACTTTTCTGGGGACAATAAAAATAAACAGCTTTTCTCTCTGGTCAGCATGCCTCAGTGGCTGAATGTCCACACATGAACCAGGAGGTCACAGTTTGATTTCTGGTCAAGGGCACATGCCTGGGTTGTGGGTTCAACCCCTAGTTGGGGGGGGGGGGGGTTCGTGCAGGAGGCAGCTGATCAATGATTCTCATCATTTATGTTTCTATCTCTCTCTCCCTCTTGTTTCCTCTTTGAAATCAAGAAAAATATATTTAAAAAATAAGTAAAATAAACAACTCAGGGAAAGAGGTTTAAAATGGGGTTTTAAAAGCTTAAGCTAGCGAGATGGAATGGAAAGAGCCCCTGGAACCTGATTTGGGTTCTCGAAGGCAGACCTACCTTCCCTCCCTGGCCTCAGGATTGTCATTCCTGGTGCAGGAGGTCATTGGCCAGATGGGTCCCAAGGACTCTTCAGACTCCCTGACCTCTGCTCAGGGGACTGTCTCCCTGAGGCATTTGAAGGGTTACTCAGCTATACATATCCATGTGTTCACCTAATGACCTCCAGAATGAATTCCAATAAAAAGGAAAAGGCTGCCCTAACCGGCATGGCTCAGTGGATAGAGCATTGGCCTGCGGACTGAAGGGTCCCAGGTTTGATTCCGGTCAAGGGTATGTACCTTGGTTGTGGGCACATCCCCAGTAGGGGGTGTGCAGGAGGCAGCTGATGGATGTTTCTCTCTCATCAATGTTTCTAACTCTCTATTCTTCTCTGTAAAACATCAATAAAATATTAAAAATAAGGAAAAGGCTGCTGTGGCGTATTCCTCAGCAGCAGAAATTCAAAGCCAAACTGAGAGCAGACTGGGCAGCCGAGGGTGAGCTACAGGGCGCAGAGGTGCTGTGGTACCAAGTAGAACTTCTCTCTGAAATGTAAGAAGAAAACTTCTTATTTTAGGACCAGGAATTATTTAAACAGGGCCAAGGGTAGATCATTAAAACCTCACAGGCTAGGAGGGGTCTCAAAGCATAATTACTTACTCCTGCTACACCAAACACAGGTTAGCAAATTATGCAACTTGAGGTAAACCAAAATTATGCTGTTCAGGGGAAATAAAGAAAAAACATTGGCCTCTGTGACTCTAGTCTTAACATTTTTTTTTTTTTAGGGCAGAGATTATTTCTTAAAAATTAAGAAAACCAATAAAGGCCAGATATACATAACTAAAGCACAAATTAAGTATTCAAAATAATATTGAAAGAAAGGGAATGCAAAGGAAAAATTACATTACTGAAAATAGCATAGGATTAGTAGTAAATGAAGATCATAATTCTAAAGAATTAAAAACTCTAAATTGTATGAAAAGATATTGGTCAATGGAAAAATTAAAAGATAATTATAAAGAAATAAAAACAAAATGAAATGTGTTGCCTTTATTATGAATCTTCTGCCCAAATAAAGCAATCATTCAAGATCAAATAAATTAGAACAGTCAGTATCGAATCACCTTGGTAAACAGAGCAGGTCAATAAATATACATTGATTGGCTGATTGAATAAAAATACTTGCAGTTATTTTAGGAAAATCAAAGACACTAGGGAAATTGTGTATGTAATTTCTTAAATGAAGCAAGTATGAATTTCCTTTCAAAATAATAAAGTACAAAACCTTTCCAAATAGTTTCTTTTAAGTCCTAGGCAATGAAATGTTGTAAAAACAGTGTTTATATGTACAAATACCTAAATTGGAAACACGCAAAATGTATGTGAAAATAGAAATGTTTTCTGTATAAAGAAATTATGTTTTACAAACGTAATGGGGAAAACTCTATGGGTTGAGTTTACCTTTACAAAAAATGCAATCCTTTCCTCTAAGCTAATATTGGAGCACACATTTTCATTTCCTGAAGTGGGTTCAGTTTTTTTTGTTATTTTTTTTTTACATGGGTGATCAAGATATTGATGGATGACTTCAAGACCCTAAGTCCAAATCAAAACCCAGTCTGCAGTGGCCGGCATTGATGAGAGGCCTTTCCTACTGTAAGTTCCCTCAGTCTGGGATGAAATATGGAGCCGGCCTTGCAAATATGTCACTAATTAATTCACCAAGCACAGCTGCTAGTCAGTTTGGGCAGCCTGCATTGGCGCCTTGGATACAAAAATTAATAAGGTGCTAACTAATGAATGAATTTGAATCATATGTCATTAATTTAGAATTATAAGCCTACAGGAAAAGGGTATGATTTGCTGGGAGTAAAAAAATATATATCAAAACAGTTTTCTATTCAGTGTGTGTGTGTGTGTGTGTGTGTGTGTGTGTGTGTGAGAGAGAGAGAGAGAGAGAGAGAGAGAGAGAGAGAGAGAGAGAGAGAGAGAGAGAGGTTGAAAGAGAGAAAGAGCAAGCAAGCTGTAAGAGGTGTGATGAAGTAAAGAGAGAAGGTCAATGACGTGTCCTAAGGTAAAACATGGCATTTCTGGGTGGAAAGGAATTCCAATCCACCCTCACTACAACGAGACACTTCCCTGTTCGGCAGTGCGAGTGTCTGTGAAATGGGGTCCCCACCCCAACCCTACAAGCATCACACCCCGAGGGGGACAGGACTCCATGGCTGTCCTGGCCTGTGTGAGGATTTCTTGCTGACTGTTTTTGTCAAAGTTAAATGTACTGTTAATGGCAAGATTTTTTAAAAAATGAAGGTAAATAATAATTATTATTTTTCAAAAATATGGAACACTTCATGACCTTGTGTATCATCCTTGAGCAGGGGCCATGCTCACCTTCTCTGCATCGTTCCAATTTCAGTGTGTGTGCTGCCGAAGCGAGCACTCAGGAATGGTTTTTGAAAACTAATGAAGAAGATGAAAATTTAATGTAAACCTCAAGAAATATTATATTTTTAGCCTCATACATTTATCATAGCAGCAATTATTACAAATATTGTTTTCTAAAGTTGATACTCAAAAGAGCTGAAAACAGAACCCCCTCTGCTTACTACCATTTGATTATTATTTTTTAGTTAATTACTTTTTCTGAATCTATATCAACACACAGTTAATTCTAAATGCTATTTGGAGACCTTTATTTTGAAGTTTTTTTTCCCTGCTTGCATTAAAAAATGAGTTAAAATTCTTTCATAGCACTTAGAGCAGTGGTTCTCAACCTTTTTCATGTCCTGACCCTTTAATACAGCTCCTCATGTTGTGGTGACCCCCAACCATAAAATTATTTTTGTTACTACTTCGTAACTATAATTTTGCTGCTGTTAATGAATTGCAATATAAATATCTATGTTTTCCGATGGTCTTAGGGTTGAGAATCGCTGCTGTAGAGCCTAAGACCATTGGAAAGCACAGATATTTACATTATGATTCATAACAGTAGCAAAATTACAGCTATGAAGTAGCAACGAAAATAATTTTATGGTTGGGGGTCACTACAACGTAAGGGTCGCATTGTTAAAGGGTCACAGCATTAGACAGTTGAAACCACTGATTAGAGGAAAGAAATCGATATTCATTAGATATTCACCTTCCTGCTGTTGTGTTTGTGAGCATTCACAAGAGTGGGAGTTAAAGCTTGAGAGATGATTTCTCCTTTAGGCATATCCTCCATGTGGGCCTTGTTCCAGATATGTGGAAATGATAAGTTTGTTAATCATAATGTAAGGATTCCTTATGTCTGCATCTCTCTTCTCTCTCTCTCTCTCTCTCTCTCTCTCTCTCTCTCTCTCTCTCTCTCTCTTCTCTCTCTCTCTCTCTCTCTCTCTCTCTCTTTCTCTCTCTCTCTCTCTCTCTGTAGCAAGTCAATTATTTTTGTTTCTAGCCTACCGGTAGATGTCTGATTAGATTTAGGGTTGTGGTACACTTAATTTCTGGAGGGATTGCGAATGTGGTTCTGAATGAACCTTTCATTTGGCTGACATGATCTGAAGCGGGAAGACTCCCTGAGATCTTAAGCTTTGCCATTGGTATTCCCACTAATATCATACCTCTCTTTGGACTTTTCCACCCGGAAGCAACAACAGCTCAGGGACTCGCTGGGTCTGCGTTTCCTAAAGCGGTGTGCCCCGCTGGACCTGCACACCCCGAACTGGATCCCACGGGCTCGCTGATGATAGGAAACAGAGGCCCTCGCTCATGGCCTGAAGAATACTGGCAGCATTCCTGGTGTCTGAGACCCGTTTTCGCTATTTCGCTGCTGTTTTAATCATGTTACAAACCCGCGGGCTGTCCAAAACCCTTAGCGGTGACATCATTCACGGGAGAAAATGCATCCTAGAGGGATGTAGGAAATGTGTCCGCTAAGAATTGCAAGAATTATGATAGAGGGTGATTTAGTTAGAGGTCCCGTAACAAAGTACTACCCGCTGATGGCGGAAGCCACAGATGTTTATTTTCCTACAATTCCAGAGGCTAGAAATCCAAGATCAAAGTGTTGGCAGGGTTGGTTTCTTATAAGGCCTCTCTTCCTTGACTTGTGGTTGGCCCTCTTCTCACTGCATCTTCACATTGTTTCTCCGTGTATCTGTCTGTGTCCTGATCTCTTCTTAAAGGGCACCAGTCATATTGGAGGATGGCCCATCCTCACTTCAACTTAATTACAGACCTTATGCAGTCACGTGCTGCGGCCCTAAGGGTTAGGGCTGCGACATGTGAATTTGGGAGGGAACACTGTACAGCCCCAAACAGGGTGTAAGTAAAACACCTGGAAATTCAAAGAAAGCTATTCAAATATTTATCTGTGCAGATCGGAACTCACTGAGCCTCACACAACCTTGAGTCTCAAAGTTTTCTTGTAGACCAGACTCAGAATCCCATCGTCCGCTCCCTTTAACCATCCTACTCATCAGCCCTACTTTCTTATACTAGCTTACAGACAGTTTGCGAGACCTAGAGACCCTTCCCCACCCCCCGCCCCCTGCCCCCCGAAGTGTAAGGGCATAGCAATAGTTTCAAGGAAGCTGACTTTAAGAGTGACGGAGTAGCACATACATTGCCAAGTGGTATTCGGACAGATTACAAACGTGGCAGAAAAGGAATATAGGAGGCAAAGTAATTGTAACCTTTCATTGAAGGTCAAATTATTTTAATTTTGTTGAAAGTCACTGATTATGAGATCTGTTCCCATCGAGTTTCAGGAAATGTTTCTCTCCATTTACTCAGAATCACAACCATGTTTAAACAATGCCACCAAGAGAGGGAACTATTGTGTGTGTGTGTGTGTGTGTGTGTGTGTGTGTGTGTGTGTGTGACAGGGGGAGGGGGTTGTTTGCCTGCTCTCAAGATATTAGACCACTTGGTGGTACTTCCTGTCCGTCCGTCCACATCCACATGTCGCCTTCCCCGCCCTCATCGGCAGCGCTAAGGATGTTCTACTGCAGCTTGGGCCCGCTCCCCGTCAGGAGGCTGACAGGTGGACATCCCCTGAGGGTCCCGGACTGTGTGAGGGCACTGGTTGGGCTGAGGGACCCCCGCCCCCAGTGACAAATGTTATGCACTGTGCCTCTAATAAATCAATAAGAAGAAAACAGGGTCTGACCATAAGAAACGTCAAGTGACTTAACCCTGAAAGCGTGATTGGGCAGAATAAACAAAACTTCTAGAAGTGACAGTTAAGTCCAAATTTGAAGATCAGAAAGGAGAAAAGGGGAGTTTTTGTCATAAAACACACACACACCCATCTATGAGGAGATCCAGGGGTAGGAGAAAGCATGGCATGTTTGTAGAACAGGAAGTAGCTTTATGTGGCCAGAACATAAAGCACAGTGGTATGAGCAACGTGAAGGTGCAGGTGTTAGGGGTCTTGCGTGTTGCTTTAAGGAATCTGATCTTTATTCCAAAAGCAATGAGGAGATCGGGGAGTAAGCAAGTGATAGCAATTCAGTGCACGCCGGCTGCAGTGCGGGAAGTCCCGGGCTGGAGGCAGAGGCGGGGGAGAGGGCCGTTGCATTAATCTAGGCAGCGATGAGAGTGGTGGAATAAATGCCTCGGCGCAGGCCTGGCGAGAGGCGCACGGATAGAGAGATGTAATCTACGGAGAACTTGCCGGTGGGGACTCAGGTAGTGTTATATAGCAAGCAGAACCTCAGGACGTGGAGAGCTCTGCTTATCAGCACTCCGATGAGCTTTGAACCTGTTATAACCCCTCAAAAATTTCAGTCAGGCATTTTTATTATTGCTGACATAGTCGCTGATATGGATTTCGTGAAAGACCAGTGCGGTAGTCTTTGTAATGACTTGGACTAGGTCTGTCGGTGTTTGCTTAAAATAAATAGTTGCTGGGAGAATTAATCAGCTGCCTCTTAAAAATAATATACCTGGCCCTAGCCAGTTTGGCTCAGTGGGTAGAGCTAGGCCTGTGACAGAAGGACCCCGGGTTCGATTCCAGTCAAGGACACATACTGCAGTTGAGGCTCCTCCCCAGGCCAGGCCCTGGTCAGGATGCATGCAGGAGGCAAACAATCGATGTTTCTTTCACACCAATGTTTCCCTCTCTCTGTCTCTTCCCCCTCCTACTCTCTCTAAAAATCAATTGAAAAATATCCTAGAGTGAATATTAAATCCTATATAATAAAAGCCTAATATGCTAAGTGTCTGGTCATTTGGTAGTCTGTTCATATCATAATATGCTAATGATATGCTAAGGCATTCAACTGCTCGCTATGATATGCACTGACCATCAGGGGCAAACGCTCTGACTGGTAGGTTAGCTTGGTGTTAGGGTCTGGCAGATCAGGACTGAGCAAGATAGGCCAGACATATCCTGGAGTCCTCTCACATCCTTCCTGCATCCTGATCATGCACTGGTGGGGTCCCTCAGCCTGGCCTGTGCCCTCTCACAATCTGGGTCCCCTCAGAAAATATTGGAGAGCCAGTTTCAGCCCAATTCTGCAGGCCAGGCCAATGGACTCCACTGGTGCACAAATTTGTGCACCAGCCTCCCCACCCCTGTCTCTCTCTCTCTCTCTCTCTCTCTCTCTCTCTCTCTCTCTCTCTATATATATATATATATATATATATATATATATATACTTTTCATGATAATATAGTTCTATTATATGCTTTTCACCTTCACTTTATCATGCAGGATAAATGTTGATCTTCAGCAGAAATAAAATCATAAAACTTAATATTTAGAAAAGTAATTTGTAACAGTTCCTTGTGGTATGTATGGTATTCCAGTAATGGATTTGAAAGGTCCCCACGAACTTCTCTTTTACAAATTAAAAATTCTTACAAGTGCTATTTTTATGATCCTTCGCACCTGACTGTCTCCTTTTTCCATGTTTGTAGGCCGCTCAGGGCGCAGTGAACGATGAGTAAGATGTCACATTATTTTGGTCAGTGACATGCTATGCTTAGTGAGAAGTGTTCTTTTTAGGACCTTGAGGTGACATTCGCCAAGTCACCAAGAGTGTGAATCTAGATGACTTCAAAAACACTGCCCTGGTTCCCAAAATATTCAAAAAAGAGTTACTTGCAACACAAAATAGCATTATAAATATTTTTGATAGAAAGAGGTACTTGAGGAAGTAAAATATTTAAAGATATTTAGGATAGGACAGAAGTAAAGACCTTTAAAAACCAGTGACATTGGACTGGGGTCATACATTTATTTTTGACTACACAGATTTACCTCATAAGTTATTGGTCATCCTTCAGTCCCAAAGGGAACAGGTGGTCTCTCTCCCGAGGGCTTTCTGGGAGGGGAGGTTAGGATGGCCCCTGTAATCCTGTTATCACTCCGCCGAGCGGGCACGGAATGACACAGAGTTTCCTGGGGGGTTAATGCCCCATGTTTGCTGTGGGTGTCCTCCTTTCATCCACATTTTCTCTTCCCCAACTTATTCCCAGGCATGTCTGCATGCACCTGGGTCCCCAAAGAGGTTTAATCAGTGGATAATGTTTTAGGTCCCCGATGACATTCTTTCTATTTTTTTTATTATCATAATTCACTGGGGAGAGCATTTATTATTTTGTTTCCTAAAGAAGCTAAATTCTCTTCTGCTGTTAACATTAAATAGGAGTCTTGAAGATTCCCAAGGAAAAACTCATTTCTCCAATTTCTCTTACAGGTTTTCTCAATTCAGTGAAACTTTTTGTTTTGGAGAGAGAAAGAAAAACACACAGAGGTAAAAAGATGTATAAATCAAAATCAAACACAAAATACCTCACTCAATATTTATTGTATGTAAATCAATCAATAATGCGTTGATTCCAAAGATTTATCCCTATACCAAATATATAGAACTAGTTTATATAATGCCCATGTAGAGTCTTGGGAAATCAATCTCTCTCTCTCTCTCTCTCTCTCTCTCTCTCTCTCTCTCTCTCTCTCTCTCCTTGAAAGAACTCCTGCAGGATTGTAAGAGGGTCACAGGGGCCATGTGCCATACACGAACCAAGCAGCTGAGCGGAGAAGGACAGGGAGGAACATGCCCTTTGGAACAATGAGAGTAAAACCCGGTAAGGCTGGAGAATAGAATAAAGACACTGAACCCCGCTCTGGCTCTCGCTCTCTCTGCCTCTGCTTCTCATTGCAATCTATTTATTGACAAAAGTTTGCTGACAGACAAAGGCTGGCGTGCCTACAAAGCATCGGGACAATGCCTCAGGATTCTGATAATCCATTGGGTGGTATTGACCATTCCTCAGCCTTCCACAGATCTTTCTCCTCTGAAGACAGAAGCTGAAATATTTTTAACTGTTTACCTTCCAATTTACCCAACGCAACTGTTCTAAATCAGAATTCTCTTCCACTTAAGGGAGAGAATAAGATATTTTTATATGGTGAAACAAACACTATTCTCAATGTGGCTAGTCAACATTTTAAATGCATTTATATGGCTTACATCAATACTTTTGTGATTTTTAAAAATATATTTTTAATGATTTTTTACAGAGAGGAAGGGAGAGGGATAGAGAGTTAGAAACATTGATGAGAGAGAGACATCGATCTGTTGCCTCCTGCACACCCCCTACTGGGGATGTGCCTGCAACCAATGTACATGCCCTTGACCGGAATCGAACCTGGGATCTTTCAGTCCGCAGGCCGACGCTCTATCCACTGAGCCAAACCGGTTTCGGCTACTTTTGTGATTATTAAGTAGAATAATAAATTGCAAAATCCTGTTTAAAATTAATATTTTGGTTTTATATTCTAATTTTCATAATTTTATTTATATATTTAAGGTTCCATTTTTATATGGAACCTTAAATATATACTTTATTTTTTAATTTATTTTCTTATTTATTTGCTGTATCTACCAAATACCAATGTTCTCTATTTTCCAGCTTAAGCAATAAAATAGTGATTTATTTGGATATGTATTATAAAAGGAGGGGCTACTGGTCAGGTAGAGGTTATTTGTAGCAGTGTGGATTTACTCAATTATAAAAGGAAAACATACCAGAAAAACATGTAAGTTAATCTTGGCGTTAAAATTACTATTAAATCACTGTAATCACCAAAAGACATCTGGATACCATAACAACATGTGCCCCCTTTCACCTTCCCTTTAGCTAATGTGGCCAATCACCCCAGAGTGAGGTGCCTTCCCCAGGCGTGGCTTAGCATGTGCTAGTCAAGAAGTTGTATGATGGATGATACAAAAGTCAATGTCCATATATGAGTCAGTTGAAAAGCCTGTAGCTTCCAAACCAAATTTAAGAGTCTGTACTTCTCAGAAACTTGACTAATAACATTAATTACCAAACACACAATTAAACACTCCTAGCTATGAAACCAGAGACATTTTAAACAAGAGGTAGAATAAACCAAAGCATCCAGGTGGTCAGCAGATTGAAGGATGCTGTTAGACCCACTAGTCCTTCAGCCCCGTTCCCGCTGCCACTTCAGAGCCCTTCCTGGGGGCAGGAGATCCATCTCTGTTCATGTCGAACACGTTCTATTATAGGCGCGCTGGAACCCACCGATGGGAAGGTGTGTGTGTGTGCCCACTGCTAGTGACCACATTGTAAAGGAAGCCAGGGACGGCCGTGGGACTGTGGGAGTAACCGGCAGTCTGACCTACTCCTGACTCCATTTGCCTAAGAAGGCAGGAAGGGAAGCAGAAGTATAACCTTACGCCCGCCCAGGGATGTTCCAATACTAGGTGTCTGCCAGGGAAGAATCCCTGTGAATGGCTGTTACCATGGAACTCTAGAGTCCGAGGAATCTTGAAAAAGCTCTAGCTTACCTTTCACATGTTACAAGAAAAGAAACAGAGTCCGGTCATCATTGCCATGTTGATACTGTTAATATTTCAATACCCAATGCACCATCATGTTTTAGGCCAGTGGTCGGCAAACTCATTAATCAACAGAACCAAATATCAACAGTACAACAATTGAAATTTCTTTTGAGAGACAAATTTTTTAAACTTAAACTATATAGGTGGGTACATTGTTATTAGCTTAATTAGGGTATTCCTCAGCTGGCCTTTGCTAAAAACTCAAGGGGCCAAAGAGCTGCATGTGGCTTGCAAGCCGCAGTTTGCCAACCGCTGTTTTAGGGAAATGGACAGATTATAACCAGATAGGAAGTGGGTGGGTTTTTTTTTTTTTTATTCTTGTTGAAGCTGGATAAATTATTTCCTGGTGGCATCCTACTAGCTTGGCTTCTCCAAACAACCAGCATGGCCAAGCCTCAAGCTGCCCATCAGAAAGGGGCTAATTATTTAATCAAAAGGAGAAGCTACACATGACTGCACCATTAATTTGATGATGGCCGAGTTCAAGGCAAAGCCAGATGCTTTTGTGTTCCTTGTTTGTATTTGATTTCCATGTGTGTGTTCATTGCCATGCTTAGCATTATCGGGCGCGATAGTCTAGAAAATACAACCTGTTAATACTCTATTTAGAACTGGAGGAGACAAAGCGTGATCAATAGTTTCTATGAATCTGCAAACTCTTCAGCACAGCGGGTTCCCACGGGCTTTCCCCGGGCGACAAGGTTATATTACGTTGGGGCCAGAGGCCCTAGCGATATTGAAATCCTGCTTGAATTCATCTTCCACAGAACATAAAAATGACAAGACTCCCCAAGATTTACATTTATTTTTATCCCATAGATTAATCAATCTTGCAGGTGGGAAGAGGAAAGATGTTGATGTGTGAGCTATAGACAAGCGTTGTAGCCTGAGGAGAGTATAAGAGTATAAGAAATTAATTTCCTTTCCCAACAAAAGTGGGGAGTGAGAGTGACTTGTCTAAATCAAGGAAAATGCAGTTGTGATTTCCATTTGCCACATGATTTTTGATAGATTTTGAGAACGGTGTCAACAGTGTCATAAAGAAAGATGTCTGGAATTGAAAAGTTTATGAAAAAGAATTCTTTGGCAATACCAAAATAGCAATTATTGTTCAGCTCAAAATCAAATACTGATTAAGAAATAGGTTTTTAAAAACATTCTTAATAATGTTCAACTACAGTTGACATACAGTATTATATTAGTTTCAGGTGTTTAGCATAATGATTAGACATTTAAATAACTTATGAAGGGATCAACCCAATGATCTAGCCATTTGACATGATACCCAGTTATTCAATACTAGAGGCCCAATGCCTGAAATTCATGTAAGGGGCTTGGCCCTTGCAGCTGCCACAGCTCGCCTCGGCCCTCGGAGCTCTGGCTTCATCCGGAAGGTCATCTGAATGTCCGGAGGGTCGTTCGGCTGTCCAGTCTAATTAGCATATTACGCTTTTATTATTATAGATTATTGCTCAGTGTTACCAACTGAAGTATTTTTTTTACTGGTGTTGTTCAAAATGCGAGGATTCTCATAGGCGATTAATCACAAAACTATCACATGATCTGTCAGAACAGACCTGCCCAAATGGGCTTCCTTTGTTTCTAAGAAAAAGCTGTCAAATATTTCTATATTTATCCTCTAAAAATACTTTTTTCTCTCTCCAAGGATCTTATCAATTATTTATGTACAGTAGCAGCTACATTATTTTACTCTTTTCTTTGGACATTTATTTAGCATAAAAATGCCACTGAAAATTTCATATGTCACTGACTACTCTGCAGACTGAGGTTATTTTAGGAATGTTAACACACCTGTCTCACCAGCTCCCCTCCAGGAAGGAGGAATGGCTTTTCAGAGTGCCGCTGTTCAGACTCTGAGAAGCACAATTTGGCAATAACCATCAAAGGGAAAAATGCATCGCCTTTGACACACTGATTCTGCTGCAAGAAACATCACATATATACTTACCCATGAAGATATACTTTCACATGTGGGAAAGGACTTACAGTTATCATGGAAGAATCTTTACTATGACAAACAATAGGAAAGCATCCAAATGCTCATTTTTAGTGAACTCGTTGAAGGTATTATGCTCCAACCATATGCTGGACTACTATGCAGCTGATATACTGATGTGCTGAGAGGGAAAGCTGTTGTTGGATAGAAAAGCATAACAGGGAATCACATCTACACTCAGCCATCTGTGTACAGCGAGAGAGGAATGTTTACCCTGATCTATGAACAAATGGCTATGAGTCCACGTGACTGCCCAAAGTGGGCCCCTGAGGACGAAGTGAAAAAGGAGTCTCTGAAGAGAAATGGGGAGAGAGTGCTCCATGTCTCCATTTCCATGTCGATGTTGATTTTGAAGAGACAGAAACATGTTTATAGAACAAGCCCTGCAGCCGCCCACCTGGCCATGGCATTCTGTAAGTCACCACTGGGAAGGGGAACCGGAAGTTGGCCTTCACTTGGAACAGACTCCAGGACGCCTTACGATCTTGTCCAGCACTTTACTAACTCTCTGCTCCTTCCCACAGCTCAGCCCCTGAGACCTTGACCTCTGGACATCCCCCCACACTGCGCTGGCCCACCCCACCATGCTGGTGACAGCGATTACCAACCTGGCGGACGGCGGAGACCATTGGTGGGCGCCGTGGTCGGAGATGCTCACACCTGGCGGGGGCGGAAGTGGGGGGGTAAGCCTCCCAGGGGTTAGACACAGATGGAGAGGAACTTTTTAGAAGCTGCACATGACTGCACCATTAACTTGCACCATTTAGGGTCCACTGTCTGGGGTCTGAGCACAAGGGCTACACCTGGCACCTCCTGCTCTGAGGAGGAAGCACAGCAGCGGGTAAGAGAGCAGGAGTCAGAGGTCAGCTGCCACAGGGCTCCCTGCCCATGCCTGCCCCGTGGGGGGCTGGAGCGCCCACAGGCCTGCCCGGTCTGTCCCTGGCCCTGCGTGTGTGACTGGAGTTAGTGCCCTCGCAGCTGGAGGAGCCCTCCTGCCCCTTCTGTGCTGTGCGAGGAGAGTCAGGGTGAGAAAGGCCGGGAAGCCTGAGCCACCGCCCTCCTGGCCCGCAGGGGCCTTGTAGGGGGGAGAGCACGGTCCGCCCTGGGCCCGCTTCTGACCGGCTCCTGTGCCCCACGTGTCCCCTCCTCCCACCAGGGGCGGTGACTGCGTGGATTCTTGTCCATTTGTCAGCACCTTCTTTCTCCTCTGAGCGGCCTGCCTGCCCCTCTGTGTACCGAGCTGGGGCAGCAAGGGCATTGGTCTGCAGCCAGCATGCACCCTGTTTCCCCGTGGTCACCCACCCTCAGAATCAGGACACAGGGTTTGTTGACTGTATTTCAGACCCAACCTGACTTTCCTCAGGCCTGGCCTGATTCATTTTTAGCGCCTCCAGCCAGTATTTACTTCCACGGGGGAAGCATACGCAGTGAATTAGGCAGATCTTCTGGAGGGAGATCGTCCAGGGTTTGAACCTGACCAGAGTACTTTATGTGCATGTGGTGAGCGAAGCTGGAGTATTTTCAACTCCCAGCTGAGCTGCATCCTCTGTAATCCGACAATCCTAATTTCCTAGAGGCCCTGTGCTGGGTAGGGTCCCTATGCCTGGCCAGCAATCAGGGCCCATCAGATTCCCTGCCTCCCTGCCCCCCACCTCCTCCTTCCCTTGCTGCTGTATAGCCTGCCCCAGCGTGCCACCACAGTGCATTCCCCTCAACCCCATTGCCGCAGCCTCCCTGCCTCCTTCCCTCACTTTCTCAGCAACCTGGTGCAGCCACTTGTTGCCTGTCATGTTCCATGCTGCCCCCTGGTGGCTAGCGTATGTCATAGCACGTGATCAAACTCCCAGTCTCCCAGTGGAATGCCAGAGCGGACACTTTGCATATTAGCCTTTTAGATATGCAGTTTTCAAGGCTTTCTGCAAAACAAGTGGCTCAGTGCCCAACACACAAGGAATTCTTAGCAAAGGCTGACCTGCCATACTGCTCGCCCCACTCTGCGTGGGAATGCCCTCTTCTGATCTTCACTGTCAGGTCTGTAGGGCAATGCCGTCCTTCTTGGCCACGTGTGAGCTTCCCGCCAGGAAAGCTTGTGGACACCAGGAGGCAGGCCACACAAGCACCGGAACTGTCCGGAAGGCACGTGAGCGCACACCTGCCCCAGGCCCGGAGGGTGCACTGCCCGTGGTGACTGCAGCGAGCATGACTCTCCAGCTCCCGGCTGCCAGCCGAGACCCTGTCCCCTTGGCGGTGCTAGGCAGCCCTTCTCCTGGCGTATCCTTTGCCAGCCCTCTCCTTAAATACAGTCAAGTTCCTTTAATCACCATCTCATGGCTATTCAGCCTGCCCGTCACCATCCACCTTGTACAACCGTTTGTCCTGCAGAACAGAAGTGCTGTCTGAAGGATTAGAAGAGACAAATCCTATGAATAACAGAGAGTGCTCAGCACACGTGAGGCCCATTCCCATGTACACTATTTCAATCTCCTCTGAACTGCCAACTCCCCAACGACGGTAGTCATTCCCAGAGAGAAGGAAAGCATATTATTTTGAAAATATATATTTCATTATTTCAGAGAGGAAAGGAGAGGTAGAGAGAGAGAAACATCAGTGATGAGAGAGAGTCATCGATTGGCTGCCTCCTACACATCCCGCACTGAGGATCTAGTCCACAACCCAGGCATGTGCCCTGACTGGGAATTAAACCATGACCTCCTGGTTCATAGGTCAATGCTCCACCACCGAGCCACGCCTGCCCGGCGAAAAGTATGTGCTGTAATGAGACCTCAATCCTAGCATCTCTTTTCTAGAGCAACAATCTTACCCATAATCCTCCACCCTCATTAGGGGTTCTCTCCTCACCTGGCTTGGGGTGATGAATGCCATTTCTACCACTTTACCCAAAAGGGATCAGTGTGGGGGGTGACTTCCCACAAGGCAAGCTATTCCGGTAGAAAGTGGGAGTGAGGAGAAGGAGGAGGTCTGGGCGACTCGGCCAGTCAGGACCGTTCCAAGGACAGCATCGCTCTCCCAGCCCAGGGCCCCAACCCCCAGGCCACCCCAGCCCAGGGCCCCAACCCCCAGGCCGCCCCAGCCCAGGCCCCAGGCCACGGGCTCTAGGCTCCCTCTGCAGAAGAGGCAGGCGGAGGCTCCCAGAGGCTGGGCAGGGGAGCCGCACACCCACCTGCAGGCGACAGTGAGGTGAATAGGCTGGAGGAGGATCAGTTTAAAACTAATCATAAGACTGACCAAAAGTTGGCTTCCGTTTTTTCTTTTTAGTCACCACATAGCAGTAAGTTAAATAAAACTCCTCTCCCAGAGTCTCTGTCAGACCCCTACTCAGCCCGAGGGTGCCTGCAGGCCCTGGGCCTCGTGCAGTCCAGCACTCCATCCCAGCCTGTGACACGTCCCTTGTGGCTTAGATGTTCCTGCCTTCATACGGCCCCCTGAGACACGTGGGCGCCCGCAGAGGATGGTACAAACAGGACCAAGGCGTTCCAATGCCCTGTGAGCGAGCGTGTCTGACAGTCCAACAGTGAAAGCAGGAGGCAGCCTGAGCTGTGTGACTTTATTGAGTGTGTTTGTGATCCCCTCAGCGCGGACGCCCTCGCAGCCGCTCTGTACATCCCTGCGGGGAGCTCGGGTGCCATGGCCGTGACTGAGTTGCTATAAACACTAAATCGCATGGTGGCTTCCCTCCAGGAAGGAGTAACGGCAGCGTTTGGTTTCTCATAGAGGGGCTGCGGAGTCCCATTGGTAAGGAATCCTGCCTAAGAATACTTGGAAGACAAAGGTAAAAGGAAGCTTGTGAAGCAGGAGAGAAAGAGAGAGAAATATCCATGATAAGAGCAAATCATTGATTGCCTCCTGCACACCTCTTACTGGGGTTGGGAGCCTGCAACCCAGGCCTGTGCTCTGACTGGGAATTGAACCGTGACCTCCTGGTTCATAGTTTGATGCTCAACCACTGAGGCATGCTGGCCGGACTCCCCAGAACACAAAACTTAACACAGATCTCCTTTTCTCATTTACTTGCTGATGGTCTATCTCCCCTCACCAGCATGCAGGCTCCACAGGGGAGAATGTTTCTTTTGCTCTCTGCTGTATTGTTGGCACCTAGCATGATGCCCAGCAGCAGCAGCAGCAGCAGCAAGTGCTCAATGAACGTCTGTTGAAACACGTGAGAGCCTGGCTTCTGTGGGCGCCAACTTGGGGGCGTATCCGGCCACCCCAGCTCCTGCTGACGGCTTGCAGCACTTCTTTCCCCAGCGATGATAATCTATACTCCGTTTTCCTCTTTGCCAGGGGGTGCACCCCTCTCCTCTCTGCGTCTCAGGAGGGCACAGGGCCCCGTGAAACCTTGCCTGTACGGCACCCAGGCGGCCTATTATTCTAGTCTCCCCACAGCCATATCGGTGGGGTTCACTCATTATGCCGAGGAGGATCAAGGGGCTCGGGAGGTTGGATAATTTGCTGGCGGTCACCCTGTGAGTGAAACCAAGTTCTTAATCAACGGTGACCCACTTCTCTCCGTAGCCAGCGGAGCGACTCTGGTGAGCTGTTTCATCTTTCTGATTCTGTTCCCTCATTTATGAAATTAAGGGGTTGAACCTGATCTCGGGAACTGACAGTAAAATTATTCTGTGACCCGTGTGACCTGTGCCTCTCTTAAAGGATTTTTAATTGCATGCCACACGGACGTTTTCCTTTCTACTGACACCTTTGTGACACAAAGGCTGGAATTCTGCGGGGCCCTTTTAGTCTTAGAATTCTAAAGCCCACAGGCAGAAGTCATCAGCAAAATCTCACGTTCTGCAACTTCAAGCTGATGCTGCTGTAATTAATTCTTCTTAATAAGGGGGAAGAAATAGAGGGGAAGACAGACATCCTAGGCGGGTCATCGGACAGCTTTACCAGGAGCCTGCAACTCTGCACCTCCCGGGCCGGAAGGGGTCCAACCAAGAAAAGAGAATCACTGATTGGCTGCCTCCTGCACGCCCCCCACTGCGGATCGAGCCCACAACCTGGGCATGTGCCCTGACCGGAATTGAACCTCAGATCCTTCAGTCCAGAGGCTGATGCTCTATCCACTGAACTAAATCATATTTTTGGCTCAAATCATATTTTTATTATAAGGATAAAACAAATAACTGTTTACAAAATCACGGAGAAAAATAACCATTCCTTTCCTGACTCCTTCCAGGGGAAGAGAGAATTTTAGCACAGTCACTGGTATGGCATTGAACTAGCACCAGGGATCAGTGCCTGCGAAATCAGTGCATAGACGTTCCCAGCACTCACTGTTTCAGAAAAGGCTTGGGAGGAAGGATGCTGATTCACATCTACAGACTCAGCATCAGCGGCGGAGATGATAAATCTCCAACTTTTATGACACATCTTAGGGCCCGAGATGCTCTAAGATGTGTCCAAGCAAGTGATAGCAATTACACAAGTTAAACAACTTGCTCTTGTCAATTGAACGTCTACTATGTAATAAGCATGAACATAGACACTTAACATATATCATTTAGTTGAATTGCACCAATGCAAAAACAATTGCCAGGAGAAAGAGTAATTAGTCAATCCTGAGAGTGTGCACTAAAGCGCTTTCTAAGGAAGAGAGCTGCTCTTGGAAATAAAAGGAGCAGCACAGATGACGTCACCCCAGTGGCCAATGGTGTTTGGGAAGAGTCCAGAGCTTTTTGTTGAACTTTAGTCCCTGAAAACAAGCACATTAACTACTTTCCCCTTCCATGTATGGCACCATTTTTTTTTAAAGGCTGACAGCCTCCTGTAGAGATATTCTAAAAGACGGACAGCATCTGACTATGGGACTCTGGCCAATGGCACTCCCATCCTTTCATTAACACCTTAAATGTACGTGAAAAACTCTTTTGTTTGTGTGATCATATGTAATTATCCCACAAACCCTACCAATTAAAGTCAATGGTCTAATTTTAGGTGATGTACTTATTCAAGATCACTCGATTATAATTGGCACAGATTTGATTCAAAGTTTTCAATCGTTTGTCCTCCTTTAGCTCCATTGTATTGAACAATAATACTCTGATTGACAGCTCTAATCTACTGCAGTTGTGAGAGACAAAGACAAAACACTTTTTCGGCCTGGGCTTACCCACTGGGGAAATAAGTAATGGTACAGGCACAGAAAATTTAGATGCAATAGAATGGTTTTCTTACCAAAAAGTACTTCTCCCATTGGATTATTGATGATAAGACTAGTTACAATTGTCACAGCTTTTTAAAATATATATATATTTAATGATATTTTACAGAGAGGAAGAGAGAGGGATAGAGAGTTAGAAACATCGATGAGAATCATCGATCAGCTGCCTCTTGAACACCCCCTACTGGGTTTGTGCCCGAAACCAAGGCACATGCCCTTGACCAGACTCGAACCTGGGATCTTTCAGTCCGCAGGCTGATGCTCTATCCACTGAGCCAAACCGGTTTTGGCTGTCACAGCTTTTTAAAATCCTTACCTAGGATACTTTTATTAGTTTGAGAGAGAGAGGAAGGAAGAACGAGAGATAGAAAGAGAAATATTGATCAGTTGTCTCCTGTACATGCCCCTGATCAGGGATCAAACCCCACACCTAGGTATATGCCTGGGAATGGACCTTGTAGCCCTTTGGTGTACAGGACAATGCCCCGAACAAGGGAGCTTCTCCTCCAGGGTAATCATGGTTTAATACTACTAAGAGCTGACAGTTACTTAAATTTTACTACATGCTAAACTGTTTCCTAAAATTTTAACATACATTTTGTTAATGTGGCTAAAATATTTCATATTTTTCATTCAATAATCAAAGATGAGCTTAAAAGTGTGAGTATGTCTTGCATAGAAACCCTTGAGCTCCCTGGTCAAACTTCTTTTCTTTCCCAACCTCAGTGCACTGTGCAGAGTCCATTTTCTGAACCGACGGATTTTATAGTCTGTCTCACTCCTTGTTATTGGCCATGTGACTGTCTTGCATGCAAAGTATTCATGACACAGAACTTTCTATTAAAGAACATCACATTTTAAAAAATCTTTTGTACCAAATGTGAATAACAAAAATGTTTACATATTTATTTTGTCTGGAACTATGTTTTTTATCCTCTTGTTCCCATACAGGAGGTAACTTACACAAGTATAAACAATGAAATAAAAGTAAAGAATCTAAAATTATGAATCTGAATAGGAAGTAGGGGACAGTTCAGCAAGTAGAATGCGAATGAAACAAATCCTTGTGTTTCCACTTATTCCGCTGGTCAGAGGAAGGAAATGCAGGCACTCACCTGATTTACATGGAAGAAAACACATTAGCTCTTTGGGAAAGCGAATAATGGCTGGACACTAATCTTTGAAATGAATTTTCTACCACAGAGGTGTCTTATGAGGACCCTGAGTAAATTAATGAGCAATATCCTCAAAAACAGGCCTCCGCACACCCTGCAGGGGTCTCTAACTGGCTTTTCTAATGTGCTCCCACACATCCCTTAATTAATGAGACTTCATGCCTCTGAAATGCAAGAGAGTCAAATGCTTCGTTAAAAGACGCTATATGACAGAGTCTGTGTTCCAGAATGCGTCAGATGGTTTATCAATGTTTTTAAAGGGGCGGTGTGTGTGTGTGTGTGTGTGTGTGTGTGTGTGTGCGCGTGTGTGTGCGCGCGCATGTGTTTGTGTGTGTGTGTGCTGCCTCTAGCGGTGATTAGTGGATACAAATCCATGTCTCCCATCAAGGCGTTTCTTCTCCTTGGAACTTGAAGGATCTGGTAAAACCAACCAACACAATGTTTATTTTAAAAAGTGATTAAGATTATTTCAGTTTTCAGTTTCACAATTGCATTTACTCTCATTTTTCTCAGAATATAATGTAACCCCTCTTTGGGAGGAAATCTTGACGAATCAACCACTGGACAAAACAAAACAGAACAGAACAGAACACTGAAAACAGCTTTTCTTCAATAAGGCATTTAAAAATAGTAAACTTGTTTATTGAAATAGAGCAAGTTTATAAAAAAGCGCACACATCCGCAAACTGAACCTGCCTGTGTGACCATGACCCAGGCAAGCAATAGGACATTCTATGTCCCTTCGTCTCCATTCCCGCCCCACCCAGCGATAACCACCATTCTCCTTCAGACACCAGGCTTAGTTTTACCTGCGTAAGAGGAACCACACAGTTTATAGTCTTCTGCATCTGGTTTCTTTGCCCAATATTGTGTTTGTGACCCCCACGTGCACACTCACGTTGGGGTGTGTGGCAGTTATTCACTGATTTTCACTTCTGAATGGTTTTTTATTCTATGAATAGACCACACTCTGCTTTACCCACATCAAGTGATAAAGGACGTGTAGGGTTTCTAGTTTGGGGCCATTATACCTAACCCAGCCTGGAACATTTTTGTGCGAATTACCCAGTGTGGAGGAGAGGCTGCTGGCCCACCAAGGGCGTGCATGTCCAATTGTGATCGATCTGCCCACTCCCCAGTGTGACTGGACTGATCCCCACTCTATCAGCTGTCCATCTTCCTGGACTGATCCCCACTCCTGTCAGCTGTCCATTCTCCTGGACTGATTTGCACTCCATCAGCTGTCCATCCTCCTGCCACTGGCTCCTGTCAGTCATGGAATTGCGTCGTTCTGGTGGTTGTGCAGTGGTACCTCATTGTGGCTGAGTCTGCATTTCCCTCGTAACTGATGAAGCGGACCGCTTTGCCATATGCTTATTGAGCATTTGGAATCCTCTTTTGTGAAGGCTTTAGCAAAATTTTCCATCACTTTATACTAGTGTGTCTCATTCTTAGTGTTAAAAGAAATCAGTAGTTATAAATCCTACCTTTCCAGTTCCATTTCTTAGTAAAAATGTTTTAAATTTTAATAAAGTCAAATATGTCAGTCTTTTCCTTTGGGTTAGTGCTTGTGTGTTTTCTCACCCTCGGACGTGAAAAGGTTTTTCTTTGCATCCTGCTGGAAGATGGTGATGTGCCTTTCACAGTTAGGTCAGCATAGGAACTTTTCATCACAACCGTTCGAAATAGTAGTAGAAATAATAACAATAATGATGATAATAATAGTAGTGGTATTTATTGTGTGCCAGGTGGTGGCATTAATCCACTTCATAATTCTGTAATGTAGGGGTTACTGCCTACATTTTAAAGACAAGAAAGTTGAAGCTCAGTTGGTGAAGTACTTGTTGTCCTTCTGCTGACGAGAGATGACGAGAGGATTCGTATCCACGTCCGCTTCATTCCATGGACAAATTTATTATTTTACCAGATTTCCTCCTAAGGCTTCCTGCTTGTGGGCTGTGTGCATAAAAGCCTTAAAATCTGTATATTCTAAATATAAAAACTCTAATTCTGGGAGAGAGAAAAAATCAAGTGAGCAAAATCAAAATAAAAAGCAACACTTAGTGGAAATTCTAAAGCAGAGCATCAAAAAATCTGAAAATATAAAGAGATGAAAGTAATGTGCTGAGAACTCAGAAGAGGGGAAATGGATCAGAAGGACTGGCAACAATAGAGCTCGACAAATGAGATCATTAATGTGTGGCTTCCTCCTGCAAAGCATCGCTGAAAAGCCAGGAGCACGAGGCAGAGCAGGGGAAAGGGAAGCAATCTGGGCCATCACCACTCTGAGTGTCACTTCATGGTTGGATTTCTAAGTCTGCCCTCAGGGGATTCTACTGTTCCTACTCTCCATTTGTTTTCATGCAAGTGAGATCTCCTCCACACAGGGGCATGGTACTTTGTTATATCAGCTACTGTCTACGCACACAATAGGAAGCTTGCATTTTCCATTGGTTTCATCAGAATAATGCTTCCTATTAAATTATTTTCCATAGCAGCCCTTGATTTAAATGAGTAAAAACAGCAAAATAAGTAGTTCCAATTTAAAAAGATAAAAATCTAGACATAGCCCCTTTAGGACCTCCCTCACTAATTCTTACTAATATCTCTCACAAAGCAAGGGGATTGATTATCCTTTTGAATGAGATTGTGTTCTATTATGTGACTATTCTTCAAAGCACTAATTTTCTCTCATAATAAGCTTAGTGTCCCCTCAACTTTGGGAATCTTTCTGCTGTTATTGTTATAATAGTATTATTTCATGAAAACATTTCTTTAGCATCACTGCAA